>CM067359.1:287946-331946 GCA_034401795.1 Chaetoderma sp. LZ-2023a
CTAATGTACAAACAAAATGACGCTTAACTACATCACACATTAGCTGATGTTCAAACGAAATGCCGCATAACTGCATCACACATTAGCTGATGTTCAAACAAAATGATACATAACTGCATCACACTTTAGATGATGTACAAACAAAATGATGCATAACTACATCACACATTAGCTGATATACAAACAAAATGACGCATAACTACATCACACATTAGCTGATGTTCAAACAAAATGACGCATAACTACATCACACATTAGCTGATGTTTAAAAAAATGACACATTACTACATCACACATTACCTAATATACAAACAAAATGACACATAACCGCATCACACATTAGCTAATATACAAACAAAATGACACATAACTACATCACACATTAGCTGATATACAAACAAAATGACACATATCTACATCGCACATTAGCTGATGTACAAACAAAATGACGCATAACTACATCACACATTAGCTGATATACAAACAGAATGATGCATAACTACATCGCACATTAGCTGATGTACAAACAAAATGACGCATAACTACATCACACATTAGCTGATGTTCAAACAAAATGATACATAACTACATCACACATTAGCTGATATAGAGACAAAATGACGCATACCTACATCACCCATTAGCTAATATTCAAACAAAATGATACATAACTACATCACACATTAGCTGATATACAAACAAAATGACACATTACTACATCGCACATTGGCTGATGTACAAATAAAATGATGCATAACTACATCACACATTAGCTGATGTTCAAACAAAATGATGCATAACTACATCCCACATTAGCTGATGTTCAAACAAAATGACGCATAATTACATCACACATTAGCGGATGTACAAACAAAATGATGCATAACTACATCACACATTAGCTGATGTTCAAACAAAATGACTCATAATTACATCACACATTAGCTGATGTTCAAACAAAATGATACATAACTGCATCACACTTTAGATGATGTACAAACAAAATGATGCATAACTACATCACACATTAGCTGATATACAAACACAATGACGCATAACTACATCACACATTAGCTGATGTTCAAACAAAATGACGCATAACTACATCACACATTACCTAATATACAAACAAAATGACACATAACTGCATCACACATTAGCTAATATACAAACAAAATGACACATAACTACATCACACATTAGCTGATATACAAACAAAATGACACATATCTACATCGCACATTAGCTGATGTACAAACAAAATGACGCATAACTACATCACACATTAGCTGATATACAAACAAAATGATGCATAACTTCATCACACATTAGCTGATGTACAAACAAAATGATGCATAACTACATCACACATTAGCTGATGTACAAACCAAATGACACATCACTACATCACACATTGGCTGATATACAAACAAAATGATGCATGACTACATCACATATTAGCTAATGTACAAACAAAATGACGCTTAACTACATCACACATTAGCTGATGTTCAAACGAAATGCCGCATAACTGCATCACACATCAGCTGATGTTCAAACAAAATGATACATAACTGCATCACACTTTAGATGATGTACAAACAAAATGATGCATAACTACATCACACATTAGCTAATATACAAACAAAATGACGTATAACTACATCACACATTAGCTGATGTTCAAACAAAATGACGCATAACTACATCACACATTAGCTGATGCTTAAAAATATGACACATTACTACATCACACATTACCTAATATACAAACAAAATGACACATAACCGCATCACACATTAGCTGATATACAAACAAAATGACACATATCTACATCGCACATTAGCTGATGTACAAACAAAATGACGCATAACTACATCACACATTAGCTGATATACAAACAGAATGACGCATAACAACATCACACATTAGCTGATATACAAACAAAATGACGCATAACTACATCACACATTAGATGATGTACAAACAAAATGATGCATAACTATATCACACATTAGCTGATGTTCAAACAAAATGACTCATAATTACATCACACATTAGCTGATGTTCAAACAAAATGATACATAACTGCATCACACTTTAGATGATGTACAAACAAAATGATGCATAACTACATCACACATTAGCTGATATACAAACACAATGACGCATAACTACATCACACATTAGCTGATGTTCAAACAAAATGACGCATAACTACATCACACATTAGCTGATGTTTAAAAAAATGACGCATTACTACATCACACATTACCTAATATACAAACAAAATGACACATAACTGCATCACACATTAGCTAATATACAAACAAAATGACACATAACTACATCACACATTAGCTGATATACAAACAAAATGACACATATCTACATCGCACATTAGCTGATGTACAAACAAAATGACGCATAACTACATCACACATTAGCTGATATACAAACAAAATGATGCATAACTTCATCACACATTAGCTGATGTACAAACAAAATGATGCATAACTACATCACACATTAGCTGATGTACAAACCAAATGACACATCACTACATCACACATTGGCTGATATACAAACAAAATGATGCATGACTACATCACATATTAGCTAATGTACAAACAAAATGACGCTTAACTACATCACACATTAGCTGATGTTCAAACGAAATGCCGCATAACTGCATCACACATTAGCTGATGTTCAAACAAAATGATACATAACTGCATCACACTTTAGATGATGTACAAACAAAATGATGCATAACTACATCACACATTAGCTAATATACAAACAAAATGACGCATAACTACATCACACATTAGCTGATGTTCAAACAAAATGACGCATAACTACATCACACATTAGCTGATGCTTAAAAATATGACACATTACTACATCACACATTACCTAATATACAAACAAAATGACACATAACCGCATCACACATTAGCTGATATACAAACAAAATGACACATATCTACATCGCACATTAGCTGATGTACAAACAAAATGACGCATAACTACATCACACATTAGCTGATATACAAACAGAATGACGCATAACAACATCACACATTAGCTGATATACAAACAAAATGACGCATAACTACATCACACATTAGATGATGTACAAACAAAATGATGCATAACTATATCACACATTAGCTAATATACAAACAAAATGACGAATAACTACATCACATATTAGCTGATATACAAACAAAATGCTGCATATCTACATCACACATTGGCTGATATACAAACAAAATGATACATAACTACATCACACATTAGCTGATATACAGACAAAATGACGCATAAGTACATCACCCATTAGCTAATATTCAAACAAAATGACACATAACTACATCACACATTAGCTGATATACAAACAAAATGACACTTAACTACATCGCACATTAGCTGATGTACAAACAAAATGACGCATAACTACATCACACATTAGCTGATGTTCAAACAAAATGATACATAACTACATCACACATTAGCTGATATACAGACAAAATGACGCATACGTACATCACCCATTAGCTAATATTCAAACAAAATGATACATAACTACATCACACATTAGCTGATATACAAACAAAATGACACATAACTACATCGCACATTGGCTGATGTACAAAGAAAATGATGCATAACTACATCACACATTGGCTGATATACAAACAAAATGATGCATAACTACAGCACACATTAGCTGATGTTCAAACAAAATGACGCATAATTACATCACACATTAGCGGATGTATAAACAAAATGATGCATAACTACATCACACATTAGCTGATGTTCAAACAAAATGACTCATAATTACATCACACATTAGCTGATGTTCAAACAAAATGATACATAACTGCATCACACTTTAGATGATGTACAAACAAAATGATGCATAACTACATCACACATTAGCTGATATACAAACACAATGACGCATAACTACATCACACATTAGCTGATGTTCAAACAAAATGACGCATAAATACATCACACATTAGCTGATGTTTAAAAAAATGACGCATTACTACATCACACATTACCTAATATACAAACAAAATGACACATAACTGCATCACACATTAGCTAATATACAAACAAAATGACACATAACTACATCACACATTAGCTGATATACAAACAAAATGACACATATCTACATCGCACATTAGCTGATGTACAAACAAAATGACGCATAACTACATCACACATTAGCTGATATACAAACAAAATGATGCATAACTTCATCACACATTAGCTGATGTACAAACCAAATGACACATCACTACATCACACATTGGCTGATATACAAACAAACTGATGCATGACTACATCACATATTAGCTAATGTACAAACAAAATGACGCTTAACTACATCACACATTAGCTGATGTCCAAACGAAATGCTGCATAACTGCATCACACATTAGCTGATGTTCAAACGAAATGCCGCATAACTGCATCACACATTAGCTGATGTTCAAACGAAATGCCGCATAACTGCATCACACATTAGCTGATGTTCAAGCAAAATGACACATAACTACATCACACCTTAGCTGATATACAAACAAAATGACACATAACTACATCACACATTAACTGATATACAAACAAAATGACATATAACTACATCACACATTAGCTGATGTACAAACAAAATGATGCATAACTACATCACACATTAGCTGATGTACAAACCAAATGAGGCATAACTACATCACACATTGGCTGATATACAAACAAAATGATGCATGACTACATCACATATTAGCTGATGCACAAACAAAATGACGCTTAACGACATCACACATTAGCTGATGTTCAAACGAAATGCCGCATAACTGCATCACACATTAGCTGATGTTCAAAATAAATGCCGCATAACTGCATCACACATTAGCTAATGTGAAAACAAAATGACGCATAACAACATCACACTTTAGCTGATGTGCAAACAAAATGACGCATAACAACATCACACATTAGCTGATATACAAACAAAATGACACATAACTACATCACACATTAGCTGATATACAAACAAAATGATACATAACTACATCACACATTAGCTGATATATAGACAAAATGACGGATAACAACATCACACATTAGCTGATGTGCAAACAAAATGACACATAACTACATCACACATTAGCTGATATACAAACAAAATGACACATATCTACATCGCATATTACCTGATGTACAAACAAAATGACGCATAACTACATCACACATTAGCTGATATACAAACAAAATGACGCATAACAACATCACACATTAGCTGATATACAAACAAAATGACGCATAACTACATCACACATTAGATGATGTACAAACAAAATGATGCATAACTATATCACACATTAGCTGATATACAAACAAAATGACGAATAACCATATCACATATTAGCTGATATACAAACAAAATGATGCATAACTACATCACACATTGGCTGATACACAAACAAAATGAGACATAACTACATCACACATTAGCTGATATACAGACAAAATGACGCATAAGTACATCGCACATTAGCTGATGTACAAACAAAACGCATAACTACATCACACATTAGCTGATGTTCAAACAAAATGATACATAACTACATCACACATTAGCTGATATAGAGACAAAATGACGCATACCTACATCACCCATTAGCTAATCTTCAAACAAAATGACACATAACTACATCGCACATTAGCTGATGTACAAACAAAATGACGCATAACTACATCACACATTAGCTGATATACAAACAAAATGATGCATAACTTCATCACACATTAGCTGATGTACAAACCAAATGACACATCACTACATCACACATTGGCTGATATACAAACAAACTGATGCATGACTACATCACATAGTAGCTAATGTACAAACAAAATGACGCTTAACTACATCACACATTAGCTGATGTTCAAACGAAATGCCGCATAACTGCATCACACATTAGCTGATGTTCAAACGAAATGCCGCATAACTGCATCACACATTAGCTGATGTTCAAACGAAATGCCGCATAACTGCATCACACATTAGCTGATGTTCAAACGAAATGCCGCATAACTGCATCACACATTAGCTGATGTTCAAGCAAAATGACACATAACTACATCACACCTTAGCTGATATACAAACAAAATGACACATAACTACATCACACATTAGCTGATATACAAACAAAATGACACATAACTACATCACACATTAGCTGATGTACAAACAAAATGATGCATAACTACATCACACATTAGCTGATGTACAAACCAAATGAGGCATAACTACATCACACATTGGCTGATATACAAACAAAATGATGCATGACTACATCACATATTAGCTGATGCACAAACAAAATGATGCTTAACGACATCACACATTAGCTGATGTTCAAACGAAATGCCGCATAACTGCATCACACATTAGCTGATGTTCAAAAGAAATGCCGCATAACTGCATCACACATTAGCTAATGTGAAAACAAAATGACGCATAAAAACATCACACTTTAGCTGATGTGCAAACAAAATGACGCATAACAACATCACACATTAGCTGATATACAAACAAAATGACACATAACTACATCACACATTGGCTGATATACAAACAAAATGAGACATAACTAGATCACACATTAGCTGATATACAGACAAAATGACGCATAACAACATCACACATTAGCTGATGTGCAAACAAAATGACACATAACTACATCGCACATTAGCTGATTTACAAACAAAATGACACATATCTACATCGCATATTACCTGATGTACAAACAAAATGACGCATAACTACATCACACATTAGCTGATATACAAACAAAATGATGCATAACTATATCACACATTAGCTGATATACAAACAAAATAACGAATAACCATATCACATATTAGCTGATATACAAACAAAATGATGCATAACTACATCACACATTGGCTGATACACAAACAAAACGAGACATAACTACATCACACATTAGCTGATATACAGACAAAATGACGCATAAGTACATCACCCATTAGCTAATATTCAAACAAAATGACACATAACTACATCACACATTAGCTGATATACAAACAAAATGACACTTAACTACATCGCACATTAGCTGATGTACAAACAAAACGCATAACTACATCACACATTAGCTGATGTTCAAACAAAATGATACATAACTACATCACACATTAGCTGATATAGAGACAAAATGACGCATACCTACATCACCCATTAGCTAATCTTCAAACAAAATGACACATAACTACATCACACATTAGCTGATAAACAAACAAAATGACACATAACTACATCGCACATTGGATGATGTACAAACAAAATGATGCATAACTACATCACACATTGGCTGATATACAAACAAAATGATGCATAACTACATCACACATTAGCTGATATTCAAACAAAATGACGCATAATTACATCACACATTAGCGGATGTACAAACAAAATGATGCATAACTACATCACACATTAGCTGATGTTCAAACAAAATGACTCATAACTACATCACACATTAGCTGATGTTCAAACAAAATGATACATAACTGCATCACACGTTAGATGATGTACAAACAAAATGATGCATAACTACATCACACATTAGCTGATGTGCAAACAAAATGACGCATAACAACATCACTTATTAGCTGATATACAAACAAAATGACACATAACTACATCACACATTAGCTGATATACAAACAAAATGACGCATAACTACATCACACATTAGATGATGTACAAACAAAATGAGGCATAACTATATCATACATTAGCTGATATACAAACAAAATGACGAATAACTACATCACCCATTAGCTAATATTCAAAGAAAATGACACATAACTACATCACCCATTAGCTGATATACAAACAAAATGACACATAACTACATCGCACATTAGCTGATGTACAAACAAAATGACGCATAACTACATCACACATTAGCTGATGTTCAAACAAAATGATACATAACTACATCACACATTAGCTGATATACAGACAAAATGACGCACACCTACATCACCCATTAGCTAATATTCAAACAAAATGACACATAACTACATCACACATTAGCTGATATACAAACAAAATGACACATAACTACATCGCACATTAGCTGATGTACAAACAAAATGACGCATAACTACATCACACATTAGCTGATATACAAACAAAATGACGCATAATTACATCACACATTAGCGGATGTACAAACAAAATGATGCATAACTACATCACACATTAGCTGATGTTCAAACAAAATGACTCATAACCACATCACACATTAGCTGATGTTCAAACAAAATGATGCATAACTACATCACACTTTAGATGATGTACAAACAAAATGATGCATAACTACATCACACATTAGCTGATATACACTCAAAATGACACATAACCGCATCACACATTAGCTAATATACAAACAAAATGACACATAACTACATCACACATTGGCTGATATACAAACAAAATGAGACATATCTACATCGCACATTACCTGATGTACAAACAAAATGACACATATCTACATCGCACATTACCTGATGTACAAACAAAATGACGCATAACTACATCACACATTAGCTGATATACAAACAAAATGACGCATAACAACATCACACATTAGCTGATATACAAACAAAATGACGAATAACTACATCACATATTAGCTGATATACAAACAAAATGCTGCATAACTACATCACACATTGGCTGATATACAAACAAAATGATACATAACTACATCACACATTAGCTGATCTACAAACAAAATGACACTTAACTACATCGCACATTAGCTGATGTTTAAACAAAATGACGCATAACTACATCACACATTAGCCGATGTTCAAACAAAATGACTCATAACTACATCGCACATTGGCTGATGTACAAAGAAAATGATGCATAACTACATCACACATTGGCTGATATACAAACAAAATGATGCATAACTACATCACACATTAGCTGATGTTCAAACAAAATGACGCATAATTACATCACACATTAGCGGATGTACAAACAAAATGATGCATAACTACATCACACATTAGCTGATGTTCAAACAAAATGACTCATAACTACATCACACATTAGCTGATGTTCAAACAAAATGATACATAACTGCATCACACTTTAGATGATGTACAAACAAAATGATGCATAACTACATCACACATTAGCTGATATACAAACAAAATGACGCATAACTACATCACACATTAGCTGATGTTTAAAAAAATGACAGATTACTACATCACACATTACCTAATATACAAACAAAATGACACATAACCGCATCACACATTAGCTAATATACAAACAAAATGACACATAACCACATCACACATTAGCTGATATACAAACAAAATGACACATATCTACATCGCACATTAGCTGATGTACAAACAAAATGACGCATAACTACATCACACATTAGATGATGTACAAACAAAATGATACAAAACTATATCACACATTAGCTAATATACAAACAAAATGACGAATAACTACATCACATATTAGCTGATATATAAACAAAATGCTGCATAACTACATCACACATTGGCTGATATACAAACAAAATGATACATAACTACATCACACATTAGCTGATATACAGACAAAATGACGCATAAGTACATCACCCATTAGCTAATATTCAAACAAAATGACACATAACTACATCACACATTAGCTGATATACAAACAAAATGACACTTAACTACATCGCACATTAGCTGATGTACAAACAAAATGACGCATAACTACATCACACATTAGCTGATGTTCAAACAAAATGATACATAACTACATCACACATTAGCTGATATAGAGACAAAATGACGCATACCTACATCACCCATTAGCTAATATTCAAACAAAATGACACATAACTACATCACACATTAGCTGATATACAAACAAAATGACACATAACTACATCGCACATTGGCTGATGTACAAACAAAATGATGCATAACTACATCTCACATTGGCTGATATACAAACAAAATGATGCATAACTACATCACACATTAGCTGATGTACAAACAAAATGATGCATAACTACAACACACATTAGCTGATGTTCAAACAAAATGACTCATAACTACATCACACATTAGCCGATGTTCAAACAAAATGATACATAACTGCATCACACTTTAGATGATGTACAAACAAAATGAGGCATAACTAAATCACACATTAGCTGATATACAAACAAAATGACGCATAACTACATCACACATTAGCTGATGTTCAAACAAAATGACGCATAACTACATCACACATTAGCTGATGTTTAAAAAAATGACACATTACTACATCACACATTACCTAATATACAAACAAAATGACACATAACCGCATCACACATTAGCTAATATACAAACAAAATGACACATAACTACATCACACATTAGGTGATATACAAACAAAATGACGAATAACTACATCACATATTAGCTGATATACAAACAAAATGCTGCATAACTACATCACACATTGGCTGATATACAAACAAAATGATACATAACTACATCACACATTAGCTGATATACAGACAAAATGACGCATAACTACATCACCCATTAGCTAATATTCAAAGAAAATGACACATAACTACATCACCCATTAGCTGATATACAAACAAAATGACACATAACTACATCGCACATTAGCTGATGTACAAACAAAATGACGCATAACTACATCACACATTAGCTGATGTTCAAACAAAATGATACATAACTACATCACACATTAGCTGATATACAGACAAAATGACGCACACCTACATCACCCATTAGCTAATATTCAAACAAAATGACACATAACTACATCACACATTAGCTGATATACAAACAAAATGACACATAACTACATCGCACATTAGCTGATGTACAAACAAAATGACGCATAACTACATCACACATTAGCTGATATACAAACAAAATGACGCATAATTACATCACACATTAGCGGATGTACAAACAAAATGATGCATAACTACATCACACATTAGCTGATGTTCAAACAAAATGACTCATAACTACATCACACATTAGCTGATGTTCAAACAAAATGATACAAAACTGCATCACACATTAGCTGATGTTCAAACAAAATGATACATAACTGCATCACACTTTAGATGATTTACAAACAAAAGGATGCATAACTACATCACACATTAGCTGATATACAAACAAAATGACACATAACCGCATCACACATTAGCTAATATACAAACAAAATGACACATAACTACATCACACATTAGCTGATATACAAACAAAATGACACATATCTACATCGCACATTACCTGATGTACAAACAAAATGACACATATCTACATCGCACATTACCTGATGTACAAACAAAATGACGCATAACTACATCACACATTAGCTGATGTTCAAACAAAATGACGCATAATTACATCACTCATTAGCGGATGTACAAACAAAATGACGCATAACTACATCACACATTAGCTGATGTTCAAACAAAATGACTCATAACTACATCACACATTAGCTGATGTTCAAACAAAATGATACATAACTGCATCACACTTTAGATGATGTACAAACAAAATGATGCATAACTACATCACACATTAGCTGATATACAAACAAAATGACGCATAACTACATCACACATTAGCTGATGTTTAAAAAAATGACAGATTACTACATCACACATTTCCTAATATACAAACAAAATGACACATAACCGCATCACACATTAGCTAATATACAAACAAAATGACACATAACCACATCACACATTAGCTGATATACAAACAAAATGACACATATCTACATCGCACATTAGCTGATGTACAAACAAAATGACGCATAACTACATCACACATTAGCTGATATACAAACAAAATGACGCATAACAACATCACACATTAGCTGATATACAAACAAAATGACGCATAACTACATCACACATTAGATGATGTACAAACAAAATGATACAAAACTATATCACACATTAGCTAATATACAAACAAAATGACGAATAACTACATCACATATTAGCTGATATATAAACAAAATGCTGCATAACTACATCACACATTGGCTGATATACAAACAAAATGATACATAACTACATCACACATTAGCTGATATACAGACAAAATGACGCATAAGTACATCACCCATTAGCTAATATTCAAACAAAATGACACTTAACTACATCACACATTAGCTGATATACAAACAAAATGACACTTAACTACATCGCACATTAGCTGATGTACAAACAAAATGACGCATAACTACATCACACATTAGCTGATGTTCAAACAAAATGATACATAACTACATCACACATTAGCTGATATAGAGACAAAATGACGCATACCTACATCACCCATTAGCTAATATTCAAACAAAATGACACATAACTACATCACACATTAGCTGATATACAAACAAAATGACACATAACTACATCGCACATTGGCTGATGTACAAACAAAATGATGCATAACTACATCTCACATTGGCTGATATACAAACAAAATGATGCATAACTACATCACACATTAGCTGATGTGCAAACAAAATGACGCATAATTACATCACACATTAGCGGATGTACAAACAAAATGATGCATAACTACAACACACATTAGCTGATGTTCAAACAAAATGACTCATAACTACATCACACATTAGCCGATGTTCAAACAAAATGATACATAACTGCATCACACTTTAGATGATGTACAAACAAAATGAGGCATAACTAAATCACACATTAGCTGATATACAAACAAAATGACGCATAACTACATCACACATTAGCTGATGTTCAAACAAAATGACGCATAACTACATCACACATTAGCTGATGTTTAAAAAAATGACACATTACTACATCACACATTACCTAATATACAAACAAAATGACACATAACCGCATCACACATTAGCTAATATACAAACAAAATGACACATAACTACATCACACATTAGGTGATATACAAACAAAATGACGAATAACTACATCACATATTAGCTGATATACAAACAAAATGCTGCATAACTACATCACACATTGGCTGATATACAAACAAAATGATACATAACTACATCACACATTAGCTGATATACAGACAAAATGACGCATAACTACATCACCCATTAGCTAATATTCAAAGAAAATGACACATAACTACATCACCCATTAGCTGATATACAAACAAAATGACACATAACTACATCGCACATTAGCTGATGTACAAACAAAATGACGCATAACTACATCACACATTAGCTGATGTTCAAACAAAATGATACATAACTACATCACACATTAGCTGATATACAGACAAAATGACGCACACCTACATCACCCATTAGCTAATATTCAAACAAAATGACACATAACTACATCACACATTAGCTGATATACAAACAAAATGACACATAACTACATCGCACATTAGCTGATGTACAAACAAAATGACGCATAACTACATCACACATTAGCTGATATACAAACAAAATGACGCATAATTACATCACACATTAGCGGATGTACAAACAAAATGATGCATAACTACATCACACATTAGCTGATGTTCAAACAAAATGACTCATAACTACATCACACTTTAGATGATGTACAAACAAAATGATGCATAACTACATCACACATTAGCTGATATACAAACAAAATGACACATAACCGCATCACACATTAGCTAATATACAAACAAAATGACACATAACTACATCACACATTAGCTGATATACAAACAAAATGACACATATCTACATCGCACATTACCTGATGTACAAACAAAATGACACATATCTACATCGCACATTACCTGATGTACAAACAAAATGACGCATAACTACATCACACATTAGCCGATATACAAACAAAATGACGCATAACAACATCACACATTAGCTGATATACAAACAAAATGACGAATAACTACATCACATATTAGCTGATATACAAACAAAATGCTGGATAACTACATCACACATTGGCTGATATACAAACAAAATGATACATAACTACATCACACATTAGCTGATATACAAACACAATGACACTTAACTACATCGCACATTAGCTGATGTACAAACAAAATGACGCATAACTACATCACACATTAGCCGATGTTCAAACAAAATGATACATAACTACATCACACATTAGCTGATATAGAGACAAAATGACGCATACCTACATCACCCATTAGCTAATATTCAAACAAAATGACACATAACTACATCGCACATTGGCTGATGTACAAACAAAATGATGCATAACTACATCACACATTGGCTGATATACAAACAAAATGATGCATAACTACATCACACATTAGCTGATGTTCAAACAAAATGACGCATAATTACATCACACATTAGCGGATGTACAAACAAAATGATGCATAACTACATCACACATTAGCTGATGTTCAAACAAAATGACTCATAACTACATCACACATTAGCTGATGTTCAAACAAAATGATACATAACTGCATCACACTTTAGATGATGTACAAACAAAATGATGCATAACTACATCACACATTAGCTGATATACAAACAAAATGACGCATAACTACATCACACATTAGCTGATGTTCAAACAAAATGACGCATAACTACATCACACATTAGCTGATGTTTAAAAAAATGACAGATTACTACATCACACATTACCTAATATACAAACAAAATGACACATAACCGCATCACACATTAGCTAATATACAAACAAAATGACACATAACCACATCACACATTAGCTGATATACAAACAAAATGACACATATCTACATCGCACATTGGCTGATGTACAAACAAAATGATGCATAACTACATCACACATTGGCTGATATACAAACAAAATGATGCATAACTACATCACACATTAGCTGATGTTCAATCAAAATGACGCATAATTACATCACACATTAGCGGATGTACAAACAAAATGATGCATAACTACATCACACATTAGCTGATGTTCAAACAAAATGACTCATAACTACATCACACATTAGCTGATGTTCAAACAAAATGATACATAACTGCATCACACTTTAGATGATGTACAAACAAAATGATGCATAACTACATCACACATTAGCTGATATACAAACAAAATGACGCATAACTACATCACACATTAGCTGATGTTCAAACAAAATGACGCATAACTACATCACACATTAGCTGATGTTTAAAAAAATGACAGATTACTACATCACACATTACCTAATATACAAACAAAATGACACATAACCGCATCACACATTAGCTAATATACAAACAAAATGACACATAACCACATCACACATTAGCTGATGTACAAACAAAATGACACATATCTACATCGCACATTAGCTGATGTACAAACAAAATGACGCATAACTACATCACACATTAGCTGATATACAAACAAAATGACGCATAACAACATCACACATTAGCTGATATACAAACAAAATGACGCATAACTACATCACACATTAGATGATGTACAAACAAAATGATACAAAACTATATCACACATTAGCTAATATACAAACAAAATGACGAATAACTACATCACATATTAGCTGATATATAAAAAAAATGCTGCATAACTACATCACACATTGGCTGCTATACAAACAAAATGATACATAACTACATCACACATTAGCTGATATACAGACAAAATGACGCATAAGTACATCACCCATTAGCTAATATTCAAACAAAGTGACACATAACTACATCACACATTAGCTGATATACAAACAAAATGACACTTAACTACATCGCACATTAGCTGATGTACAAACAAAATGACGCATAACTACATCACACATTAGCTGATGTTCAAACAAAATGATACATAACTACATCACACATTAGCTGATATAGAGACAAAATGACGCATACCTACATCACCCATTAGCTAATATTCAAACAAAATGACACATAACTACATCACACATTAGCTGATATACAAACAAAATGACACATAACTACATCGCACATTGGCTGATGTACAAACAAAATGATGCATAACTACATCACACATTGGCTGATATACAAACAAAATGATGCATAACTACATCACACATTAGCTGATGTTCAAACAAAATGACGCATAATTACATCACACATTAGCGGATGTACAAACAAAATGATGCATAACTACAACACACATTAGCTGATGTTCAAACAAAAGGACTCATAACTACATCACACATTAGCCGATGTTCAAACAAAATGATACATAACTGCATCACACTTTAGATGATGTACAAACAAAATGATGCATTCCTACATCACACATTAGCTGATATACAAACAAAATGACGCATAACTACATCACACATTAGCTGATGTTCAAACAAAATGACGCATAACTACATCACACATTAGCTGATGTTTAAAAAAATGACACATTACTACATCACACATTACCTAATATACAAACAAAATGACACATAACCGCATCACACATTAGCTAATATACAAACAAAATGACACATAACTACATCACACATTAGCTGATATACAAACAAAATGACACATATCTACATCGCACATTAGCTGATGTACAAACAAAATGACGCATAACTACATCACACATTAGCTGATATACAAACAAAATGACGCATAACAACATCACAGATTAGCTGATATACAAACAAAATGACGCATAACTACATCACACATTAGATGATGTACAAACAAAATGATGCATAACTATATCACACATTAGCTAATATACAAACAAAATGACGAATAACTACATCACATATTAGCTGATATATAAACAAAATGCTGCATAACTACATCACTCATTCGCTGATATACAAACAAAATGATACATAACTACATCACACATTAGCTGATATACAGACAAAATGACGCATAGTACATCACCCATTAGCTAATATTCAAACAAAATGACACATAACTACATCACACATCAGCTGATGTACAAACAAAATGACGCATAACTACATCACACATTAGCTGATGTTCAAACAAAATCATACATAACTACACCACACATTAGCTGATATAGAGACAAAATGAGGCATACCTACATCACCCATTAGCTAATATTCAAACAAAATGACACATAACCACATCACACATTAGCTGATATACAAACAAAATGACACATAACTACATCGCACATTGGCTGATGTACAAAGAAAATGATGCATAACTACATCACACATTGGCTGATATACAAACAAAATGATGCATAACTACATCACACATTAGCTGATGTTCAAACAAAATGACGCATAATTACATCACACATTTGCGGATGTACAAACAAAATGATGCATAACTACATCACACATTAGCTGATGTACAAACAAAATGACGCATAACTACATCACACATTAGCTGATGTTCAAACAAAATGATACATAACTACATCACACATTAGCTGATATAGAGACAAAATGACGCATACCTACATCACCCATTAGCTAATATTCAAACAAAATGACACATAACTACATCACACATTAGCTGATATACAAACAAAATGACACATAACTACATCGCACATTGGCTGATGTACAAAGAAAATGATGCATAACTACATCACACATTGGCTGATATACAAACAAAATGATGCATAACTACATCACACATTAGCTGATGTTCAAACAAAATGACGCATAATTACATCACACATTAGCGGATGTACAAACAAAATGATGCATAACTACATCACACATTAGCTGATGTTCAAACAAAATGACTCATAATTACATCACACATTAGCTGATGTTCAAACAAAATGATACATAACTGCATCACACTTTAGATGATGTACAAACAAAATGATGCATAACTACATCACACATTAGCTGATATAGAAACACAATGACGCATAACTACATCACACATTAGCTGATGTTTAAAAATATGACGCATTACTACATCACACATTACCTAATATACAAACAAAATGACACATAACTGCATCACACATTAGCTAATATACAAACAAAATGACACATAACTACATCACTCATTAGCTGATATACAAACAAAATGACACATATCTACATCGCACATTAGCTGATGTACAAACAAAATGACGCATAACTACATCACACATTAGCTGATATACAAACAAAATGATGCATAACTTCATCACACATTAGCTGATGTACAAACGAAATGACACATCACTACATCACACAGTGGCTGATATACAAACAAAATGATGCATGACTACATCACATATTAGCTAATGTACAAACAAAATGACGCTTAACTGCATCACACATTAGCTGATGTTCAAACGAAATGCCGCATAATTGCATCACACATTAGCTGATGTTCAAACGAAATGCCGCATAACAACATCACACATTAGCTGATATACAAACAAAATGACGCATAACAACATCACACATTAGCTGATATACAAACAAAATGACGCATAGCTATATCACACATGAACTGATATACAAACAAAATGACGAATAACTACATCACATATTAGCTGATATACAAACAAAATGATACATAACTACATCACACATTAGCTGATATACAGACAAAATGACACTTAACTACATCGCACATTAGCTGATGTACAAACAAAATGACGCATAACTACATCACACATTAGCCGATGTTCAAACAAAATGATACATAACTACATCACACATTAGCTGATATAGAGACAAAAT
The DNA here is from genome assembly GCA_034401795.1 of Chaetoderma sp. LZ-2023a. NCBI lineage: Eukaryota > Metazoa > Mollusca > Caudofoveata > Chaetodermatida > Chaetodermatidae > Chaetoderma > Chaetoderma sp. LZ-2023a. The sequence goes on from CM067359.1 coordinate 306,779, forward strand.
GACGCATACCTACATCACCCATTAGCTAATATTCAAACAAAATGACACATAACTACATCACACATTAGCTGATATACAAACAAAATGACACATAACTACATCGCACATTGGCTGATGTACAAACAAAATGATGCATAACTACATCACACATTAGCTGATGTTCAAACAAAATGACGCATAATTACATCACACATTAGCGGATGTACAAACAAAATGATGCATAACTACATCACACATTAGCTGATGTTCAAACAAAATGACTCATAACTACATCACACATTAGCTGATGTTCAAACAAAATGATACATAACTGCATCACACTTTAGATGATGTACAAACAAAATGATGCATAACTACATCACACATTAGCTGATATACAAACAAAATGACGCATAACTAAATCACACATTAGCTGATGTTCAAACAAAATGACGCATAACTACATCACACATTAGCTGATGTTTTAAAAAATGACACATTACTACATCACACATTACCTAATATACAAACAAAATGACACATAACCGCATCACACATTAGCTAATATACAAACAAAATGACGCATAATTACATCACACATTAGCGGATGTACAAACAAAATGATGCATAACTACATCACACATTAGCTGATATACAAACAAAATGACACATATCTACATCGCACATTAGCTGATGTACAAACAAAATGACGCATAACTACATCACACATTAGCTGATATACAAACAAAATGACGCATAACAACATCACACATTAGCTGATATACAAACAAAATGACGCATAACTACATCACACATTATCTGATGTTCAAACAAAATGACGCATAACTACATCACACATTAGCTGATGTTTAAAAAAATGACACATTACTACATCACACATTACCTAATATACAAACAAAATGACACATAACCGCATCACACATTAGCTAATATACAAACAAAATGACGCATAATTACATCACACATTAGCTAATATACAAACAAAATGACGAATAACTACATCACATATTAGCTGATATATAAACAAAATGCTGCATAACTACATCACACATTGGCTGATATACAAACAAAATGATACATAACTACATCACACATTAGCTGATATACAGACAAAATGACGCATAAGTACATCACCCACTAGCTAATATTCAAACAAAATGACACATAACTACATCACACATTAGCTGATATACAAACAAAATGACACTTAACTACATCGCACATTAGCTGATGTACAAACAAAATGACGCATAACTACATCACACATTAGCTGATGTTCAAACAAAATGATACATATCTACATCACACATTAGCTGATATAGAGACAAAATGACGCATACGTACATCACCCATTAGCTAATATTCAAACAAAATGACACATAACTACATCACACATTAGCTGATATACAAACAAAATGACACATAACTACATCACACATTGGCTGATATACAAACAAAATGATGCATAACTACATCACACATTAGCTGATGTTGAAACAAAATGACGCATAATTACATCACACATTAGCGGATGTACAAACAAAATGATGCATAACTACATCACACATTAGCTGATATTCAAACAAAATGACTCATAACTACATCACACATTAGCCGATATTCAAACAAAATGATACATAACTGCATCACACTTTAGATGATGTACAAACAAAATGATGCATAACTACATCACACATTAGCTGATATACAAACAAAATGACGCATAACTACATCACACATTAGCTGATGTTCAAACAAAATGACGCATAACTACATCACACATTAGTTGATGTTTAAAAAAATGACACATTACTACATCACACATTACCTAATATACAAACAAAATGACACATAACCGCATCACACATTAGCTAATATACAAACAAAATGACACATAACTACATCACACATTAGCTGATATACAAACAAAATGACACATATCTACATCGCACATTAGCTGATGTACAAACAAAATGACGCATAACTACATCACACATTAGCTGATATACAAACAAAATGACGCATAACAACATCACACATTAGATGATATACAAACAAAATGATGCATAACTATATCACACATTAGCTAATATACAAACAAAATGACGAATAACTACATCACATATTAGCTGATATATAAACAAAATGCTGCATAACTACATCACACATTGGCTGATATACAAACAAAATGAAACATAACTACATCACACATTAGCTGATATACAGACAAAATGACGCATAAGTACATCACCCATTAGCTAATATTCAAACAAAATGACACATAACTACATCACACATTAGCTGATATAGAAACAAAATGACACTTAACTACATCGCACATTAGCTGATGTACAAACAAAATGACGCATAACTACATCACACATTAGCTGATGTTCAAACAAAATGATACATATCTACATCACACATTAGCTGATATAGAGACAAAATGACGCATACGTACATCACCCATTAGCTAATATTCAAACAAAATGACACATAACTACATCACACATTAGCTGATATACAAACAAAATGACACATAACTACATCACACATTGGCTGATATACAAACAAAATGATGCATAACTACATCACACATTAGCTGATGTTGAAACAAAATGACGCATAATTACATCACACATTAGCGGATGTACAAACAAAATGATGCATAACTACATCACACATTAGCTGATATTCAAACAAAATGACTCATAACTACATCACACATTAGCCGATATTCAAACAAAATGATACATAACTGCATCACACTTTAGATGATGTACAAACAAAATGATGCATAACTACATCACACATTAGCTGATATACAAACAAAATGACGCATAACTACATCACACATTAGCTGATGTTCAAACAAAATGACGCATAACTACATCACACATTAGTTGATGTTTAAAAAAATGACACATTACTACATCACACATTACCTAATATACAAACAAAATGACACATAACCGCATCACACATTAGCTAATATACAAACAAAATGACACATAACTACATCACACATTAGCTGATATACAAACAAAATGACACATATCTACATCGCACATTAGCTGATGTACAAACAAAATGACGCATAACTACATCACACATTAGCTGATATACAAACAAAATGACGCATAACAACATCACACATTAGATGATATACAAACAAAATGATGCATAACTATATCACACATTAGCTAATATACAAACAAAATGACGAATAACTACATCACATATTAGCTGATATATAAACAAAATGCTGCATAACTACATCACACATTGGCTGATATACAAACAAAATGAAACATAACTACATCACACATTAGCTGATATACAGACAAAATGACGCATAAGTACATCACCCATTAGCTAATATTCAAACAAAATGACACATAACTACATCACACATTAGCTGATATAGAAACAAAATGACACTTAACTACATCGCACATTAGCTGATGTACAAACAAAATGACGCATAACTACATCACACATTAGCTGATGTTCAAACAAAATGATACATAACTACATCACACATTAGCTGATATAGAGACAAAATGACGCATACCTACATCACCCATTAGCTAATATTCAAACAAAATGACACATACCTACATCACACATTAGCTGATATACAAACAAAATGACACATAACTACATCGCACATTGGCTGATGTACAAAGAAAATGATGCATAACTACATCACACATTGGCTGATATACAAACAAAATGATGCATAACTACATCACACATTAGCTGATGTTCAAACAAAATGACTCATAATTACATCACACATTAGCTGATGTTCAAACAAAATGATACATAACTGCATCACACTTTAGATGATGTACAAACAAAATGATGCATAACTACATCACACATTAGCTGATATACAAACACAATGACGCATAACTACATCACACATTAGCTGATGTTCAAACAAAATGACGCATAACTACATCACACATTAGCTGATGTTTAAAAAAATGACGCATTACTACATCACACATTACCTAATATACAAACAAAATGACACATAACTGCATCACACATTAGCTAATATACAAACAAAATAACACATAACTACATCACACATTAGCTGATATACAAACAAAATGACACATATCTACATCGCACATTAGCTGATGTACAAACAAAATGACGCATAACTACATCACCCATTAGCTGATATACAAACAAAATGATGCATAACTACATCACACATTAGCTGATGTACAAACCAAATGACACATCACTACATCACACATTGGCTGATATACAAACAAAATGATGCATGACTACATCACATATTAGCTAATGTACAAACAAAATGACGATTAACTACATCACACATTACCTGATGTTCAAACGAAATGCCGCATAATTGCATCACACATTAGCTGATGTTCAAACGAAATGCCGCATAACTGCATCACACATTAGCTGATGTTCAAACGAAATTCTGCATAACTGCATCACACATTAGCTGATGTTCAAGCAAAATGACACATAACAACATCACACATTAGCTGATGTGCAAACAAAATGACGCATAACTACATCACACATTAGCTGATATACAAACAAAATGACACATAACTACATCACACATTAGCTGATATACAAACAAAATGATACATAACTACATCACCCATTAGCTGATGTTCAAGCAAAATGACACATAACTACATCACACCTTAGCTGATATACAAACAACATGACACATAACTACATCACACATTGGCTGATATACAAACAAAATGACGCATAACTACATCACACATTAGCTGATGTACAAACAAAATGATGCATAACTACATCACACATTAGCTGATGTACAAACCAAATGACGCATAACTACATCACACATTGGCTGATATACAAACAAAATGATGCATGACTACATCACATATTAGCTGATGCACAAACAAAATGACGCTTAACGACATCACACATTAGCTGATGTTCAAACGAAATGTCGCATAACTGCATCACACATTAGCTGATGTTCAAAAGAAATGCCGCATAACTGCATCACACATTAGCTAATGTGCAAACAAAATGACGCATAACTACATCACACATTAGCTGATGTGAAAACAAAATGACGCATAACAACATCACACATTAGCTGATGTGCAAACAAAATGACGCATAACAACATCACACATTAGCTGATATACAAACAAAATGACGCATAACTACATCACACATTAGCTGATATACAAACAAAATGACGCATAACTACATCACACATTAGATGATGTACAAACAAAATGATGCATAACTATATCACACATTAGCTGATATACAAACAAAATGACGAAGAACTACATCACATATTAGCTGATATACAAACAAAATGCTGCATAACTACATCACACATTAGCTGATATATAGACAAAATGACGCATAACTACATCACCCACTAGCTAATATTCAAAGAAAATGACACATAACTACATCACCCATTAGCTGATATACAAACAAAATGACACATAACTACATCGCACATTAGCTGATGTACAAACAAAATGACGCATAACTACATCACACATTAGCTAATATTCAAACAAAATGACACATAACTACATCACACATTAGCTGATATACAAACAAAATGACACATAACTACATCGCACATTAGCTGAGGTACAAACAAAATGACGCATAACTACATCACACATTGGCTGATATACAAACAAAATGATGCATAACTTCATCACACATTAGCTGATGTATAAACAAAATGATGCATAACTACATCACACATTAGCAGATGTTCAAACAAAATGACGCATAATTACATCACACATTAGCGGATTTACAAACAAAATGATGCATAACTACATCACACATTAGCTGATGTTCAAACAAAATGACTCATAACTACATCACACATTAGCTGATGTTCAAACAAAATGATACATAACTGCATCACACTTTAGATGATGTACAAACAAAATGATGCATAACTACATCACACATTAGCTGATATACAAACAAAATGACGCATAACTACATCACACATTAGCTGATGTTCAAACAAAATGACGCATAACTACATCACACATTAGCTGATGTTTAAAAAAATTACACATTACTACATCACACATTACCTAATATACAAACAAAATGACACATAACCGCATCACACATTAGCTAATATATAAACAAAATGACACATAACTACATCACACATTAGCTGATATACAAACAAAATGACACATATCTACATCGCACATTAGCTGATGTACAAACAAAATGACGCATAACTACATCACACATTAGCTGATATACAAACAAAATGACGCATAACAACATAACACATTAGCTGATATACAAACAAAATGACACATAACTACATCACACATTAGCTGATATACAAACAAAATGACGCATAACTACATCACACATTAGATGATGTACAATCAAAATGATGCATAACTATATCACACATTAGCTGATATACAAACAAAATGACGAATAACTACATCACATATTGGCTGATAAACAAACAAAATGATACATAACTACATCACACATTAGCTGATGTACAAACAAAATGATGCATAACTACATCACACATTAGCTGATGTACAAACCAAATGACGCATAACTACATCACACATTGGCTGATATACAAACAAAATGATGCATGACTACATCACATATTAGCTGATGCACAAACAAAATGACACTTAACGACATCACACATTAGCTGATGTTCAAACGAAATGCCGCATAACTGCATCACACATTAGCTGATGTTCAAAAGAAATGCCGCATAACTGCATCACACATTAGCTAATGTGAAAACAAAATGACGCATAACAACATCACACATTAGCTGATGTGCAAACAAAATGACGCATAACAACATCACACATTAGCTGATATACAAACAAAATGACACATAACTACATCACACATTAGCTGATATACAAACAAAATGACACATAACTACATCGCACATTGGCTGATGTACAAACAAAATGATGCATAACTACATCACACATTAGCTGATGTTCAAACAAAATGACGCATAATTACATCACACATTAGCGGATGTACAAACAAAATGATGCATAACTACATCACACATTAGCTGATGTTCAAACAAAATGACTCATAACTACATCACACATTAGCTGATGTTCAAACAAAATGATACATAACTGCATCACACTTTAGATGATGTACAAACAAAATGATGCATAACTACATCACACATTAGCTGACATACAAACAAAATGACGCATAACTAAATCACACATTAGCTGATGTTCAAACAAAATGACGCATAACTACATCACACATTAGCTGATGTTTTAAAAAATGACACATTACTACATCACACATTACCTAATATACAAACAAAATAACACATAACCGCATCACACATTAGCTAATATACAAACAAAATGACGCATAATTACATCACACATTAGCGGATGTACAAACAAAATGATGCATAACTACATCACACATTAGCTGATATACAAACAAAATGACACATATCTACATCGCACATTAGCTGATGTACAAACAAAATAACGCATAACTACATCACACATTAGCTGATATACAAACAAAATGACGCATAACAACATCACACATTAGCTGATATACAAACAAAATGACGCATAACTACATCACACATTATCTGATGTTCAAACAAAATGACGCATAACTACATCACACATTAGCTGATGTTTAAAAAAATGACACATTACTACATCACACATTACCTAATATACAAACAAAATGACACATAACCGCATCACACATTAGCTAATATACAAACAAAATGACGCATAATTACATCACACATTAGCTAATATACAAACAAAATGACGAATAACTACATCACATATTAGCTGATATATAAACAAAATGCTGCATAACTACATCACACATTGGCTGATATACAGACAAAATGACGCATAAGTACATCACCCACTAGCTAATATTCAAACAAAATGACACATAACTACATCACACATTAGCTAATATACAAACAAAATGACGCATAATTACATCACACATTAGCTAATATACAAACAAAATGACGAATAACTACATCACATATTAGCTGATATATAAACAAAATGATACATAACTACATCACACATTAGCTGATATACAGACAAAATGACGCATAAGTACATCACCCACTAGCTAATATTCAAACAAAATGACACATAACTACATCACACATTAGCTGATATACAAACAAAATGACACTTAACTACATCGCACATTAGCTGATGTACAAACAAAATGACGCATAACCACATCACACATTAGCTGATGTTCAAACAAAATGATACATATCTACATCACACATTAGCTGATATAGAGACAAAATGACGCATACGTACATCACCCATTAGCTGATATTCAAACAAAATGACACATAACTACATCACACATTAGCTGATATACAAACAAAATGACACATAACTACATCACACATTGGCTGATATACAAACAAAATGATGCATAACTACATCACACATTAGCTGATGTTGAAACAAAATGACGCATAATTACATCACACATTAGCGGATGTACAAACAAAATGATGCATAACTACATCACACATTAGCTGATATTCAAACAAAATGACTCATAACTACATCACACATTAGCCGATATTCAAACAAAATGATACATAACTGCATCACACTTTAGATGATGTACAAACAAAATGATGCATAACTACATCACACATTAGCTGATATACAAACAAAATGACGCATAACTACATCACACATTAGCTGATGTTCAAACAAAATGACGCATAACTACATCACACATTAGTTGATGTTTAAAAAAATGACACATTACTACATCACACATTACCTAATATACAAACAAAATGACACATAACCGCATCACACATTAGCTAATATACAAACAAAATGACACATAACTACATCACACATTAGCTGATATACAAACAAAATGACACATATCTACATCGCACATTAGCTGATGTACAAACAAAATGACGCATAACTACATCACACATTAGCTGATATACAAACAAAATGACGCATAACAACATCACACATTAGATGATATACAAACAAAATGATGCATAACTATATCACACATTAGCTAATATACAAACAAAATGAGGAATAACTACATCACATATTAGCTGATATATAAACAAAATGCTGCATAACTACATCACACATTGGCTGATATACAAACAAAATGAAACATAACTACATCACACATTAGCTGATATACAGACAAAATGACGTATAAGTACATCACCCATTAGCTAATATTCAAACAAAATGACACATAACTACATCACACATTAGCTGATATAGAAACAAAATGACACTTAACTACATCGCACATTAGCTGATGTACAAACAAAATGACGCATAACTACATCACACATTAGCTGATGTTCAAACAAAATGATACATAACTACATCACACATTAGCTGATATAGAGACAAAATGACGCATACCTACATCACCCATTAGCTAATATTCAAACAAAATGACACATACCTACATCACACATTAGCTGATATACAAACAAAATGACACATAACTACATCGCACATTGGCTGATGTACAAAGAAAATGATGCATAACTACATCACACATTGGCTGATATACAAACAAAATGATGCATAACTACATCACACATTAGCTGATGTTCAAACAAAATGACTCATAATTACATCACACATTAGCTGATGTTCAAACAAAATGATACATAACTGCATCACACTTTAGATGATGTACAAACAAAATGATGCATAACTACATCACACATTAGCTGATATACAAACACAATGTCGCATAACTACATCACACATTAGCTGATGTTCAAACAAAATGACGCATAACTACATCACACATTAGCTGATGTTTAAAAAATGACGCATTACTACATCACACATTACCTAATATACAAACAAAATGACACATAACTGCATCACACATTAGCTAATATACAAACAAAATAACACATAACTACATCACACATTAGCTGATATACAAACAAAATGACACATATCTACATCGCACATTAGCTGATGTACAAACAAAATGACGCATAACTACATCACCCATTAGCTGATATACAAACAAAATGATGCATAACTACATCACACATTAGCTGATGTACAAACCAAATGACACATCACTACATCACACATTGGCTGATATACAAACAAAATGATGCATGACTACATCACATATTAGCTAATGTACAAACAAAATGACGCTTAACTACATCACACATTACCTGATGTTCAAACGAAATGCCGCATAATTGCATCACACATTAGCTGATGTTCAAACGAAATTCTGCATAACTGCATCACACATTAGCTGATGTTCAAACGAAATTCTGCATAACTGCATCACACATTAGCTGATGTTCAAGCAAAATGACACATAACAACATCACACATTAGCTGATGTGCAAACAAAATGACGCATAACTACATCACACATTAGCTGATATACAAACAAAATGACACATAACTACATCACACATTAGCTGATATACAAACAAAATGATACATAACTACATCACCCATTAGCTGATGTTCAAGCAAAATGACACATAACTACATCACACCTTAGCTGATATACAAACAACATGACACATAACTACATCACACATTGGCTGATATACAAACAAAATGACGCATAACTACATCACACATTAGCTGATGTACAAACAAAATGATGCATAACTACATCACACATTAGCTGATGTACAAACCAAATGACGCATAACTACATCACACATTGGCTGATATACAAACAAAATGATGCATGACTACATCACATATTAGCTGATGCACAAACAAAATGACGCTTAACGACATCACACATTAGCTGATGTTCAAACGAAATGCCGCATAACTGCATCACACATTAGCTGATGTTCAAAAGAAATGCCGCATAACTGCATCACACATTAGCTAATGTGCAAACAAAATGACGCATAACTACATCACACATTAGCTGATGTGAAAACAAAATGACGCATAACAACATCACGCATTAGCTGATGTGCAAACAAAATGACGCATAACAACATCACACATTAGCTGATATACAAACAAAATGACGCATAACTACATCACACATTAGCTGATATACAAACAAAATGACGCATAACTACATCACACATTAGATGATGTACAAACAAAATGATGCATAACTATATCACACATTAGCTGATATACAAACAAAATGACGAAGAACTACATCACATATTAGCTGATATACAAACACAATGCTGCATAACTACATCACACATTAGCTGATATATAGACAAAATGACGCATAACTACATCACCCACTAGCTAATATTCAAAGAAAATGACACATAACTACATCACCCATTAGCTGATATACAAACAAAATGACACATAACTACATCGCACATTAGCTGATGTACAAACAAAATGACGCATAACTACATCACACATTAGCTAATATTCAAACAAAATGACACATAACTACATCACACATTAGCTGATATACAAACAAAATGACACATAACTACATCGCACATTAGCTGAGGTACAAACAAAATGACGCATAACTACATCACACATTGGCTGATATACAAACAAAATGATGCATAACTTCATCACACATTAGCTGATGTATAAACAAAATGATGCATAACTACATCACACATTAGCAGATGTTCAAACAAAATGACGCATAATTACATCACACATTAGCGGATTTACAAACAAAATGATGCATAACTACATCACACATTAGCTGATGTTCAAACAAAATGACTCATAACTACATCACACATTAGCTGATGTTCAAACAAAATGATACATAACTGCATCACACTTTAGATGATGTACAAACAAAATGATGCATAACTACATCACACATTAGCTGATATACAAACAAAATGACGCATAACTACATCACACATTAGCTGATGTTCAAACAAAATGACGCATAACTACATCACACATTAGCTGATGTTTAAAAAAATTACACATTACTACATCACACATTACCTAATATACAAACAAAATGACACATAACCGCATCACACATTAGCTAATATATAAACAAAATGACACATAACTACATCACACATTAGCTGATATACAAACAAAATGACACATATCTACATCGCACATTAGCTGATGTACAAACAAAATGACGCATAACTACATCACACATTAGCTGATATACAAACAAAATGACGCATAACAACATAACACATTAGCTGATATACAAACAAAATGACACATAACTACATCACACATTAGCTGATATACAAACAAAATGACGCATAACTACATCACACATTAGATGATGTACAATCAAAATGATGCATAACTATATCACACATTAGCTGATATACAAACAAAATGACGAATAACTACATCACATATTGGCTGATAAACAAACAAAATGATACATAACTACATGACACATTAGCTGATGTACAAACAAAATGATGCATAACTACATCACACATTAGCTGATGTACAAACCAAATGACGCATAACTACATCACACATTGGCTGATATACAAACAAAATGATGCATGACTACATCACATATTAGCTGATGCACAAACAAAATGACGCTTAACGACATCACACATTAGCTGATGTTCAAACGAAATGCCGCATAACTGCATCACACATTAGCTGATGTTCAAAAGAAATGCCGCATAACTGCATCACACATTAGCTAATGTGAAAACAAAATGACGCATAACAACATCACACATTAGCTGATGTGCAAACAAAATGACGCATAACAACATCACACATTAGCTGATATACAAACAAAATGACACATAACTACATCACACATTAGCTGATATACAAACAAAATGATACATAACTACATCACCCATTAGCTGATGTACAAGCAAAATGACACATAACTACATCACACCGGAGCTGATATACAAACAAAGTGACACATGACTACATCACACATTGGCTGATATACAAACAAAATGACGCATAACTACTTCACACATTAGCTGATGTACAAACAAAATGATGCATAACTACATCACACATTAGCTGATGTACAAACCAAATGACGCATAACTACTTCACACATTGGCTGATATACAAACAAAATGATGCATGACTACATCACATATTAGCTGATGCACAAACAAAATGACGCTTAACGACATCACACATTAGCTGATGTTCAAACGAAATGCCGCATAACTGCATCACACATTAGCTGATGTTCAAAAGAAATGCCGCATAACTGCATCACACATTAGCTAATGTGCAAACAAAATGACGCATAACTACATCACACATTAGCTGATGTGAAAACAAAATGACGCATAACAACATCACACATTAGCTGATGTGCAAACAAAATGACGCATAACAACATCACACATTAGCTGATATACAAACAAAATGACGCATAACTACATCACACATTAGCTGATATACAAACAAAATGACGCATAACTACATCACACATTAGATGATGTACAAACAAAATGATGCATAACTATATCACACATTAGCTGATATACAAACAAAATGACGAAGAACTACATCACATATTAGCTGATATACAAACAAAATGCTGCATAACTACATCACACATTAGCTGATATACAGACAAAATGACGCATAACTACATCACCCACTAGCTAATATTCAAAGAAAATGACACATAACTACATCACCCATTAGCTGATATACAAACAAAATGACACATAACTACATCGCACATTAGCTGATGTACAAACAAAATGACGCATAACTACATCACACATTAGCTAATATTCAAACAAAATGACACATAACTGCATCACACATTACCTGATATACAAACAAAATGACACATAACTACATCGCACATTAGCTGAGGTATAAACAAAATGACGCATAACTACATCACACATTGGCTGATATACAAACAAAATGATGCATAACTTCATCACACATTAGCTGATGTATAAACAAAATGATGCATAACTACATCACACATTAGCAGATGTTCAAACAAAATGACGCATAATTACATCACACATTAGCGGATTTACAAACAAAATGATGCATAACTACATCACACATTAGCTGATGTTCAAACAAAATGACTCATAACTACATCACACATTAGCTGATGTTCAAACAAAATGATACATAACTGCATCACACTTTAGATGATGTACAAACAAAATGATGCATAACTACATCACACATTAGCTGATATACAAACAAAATGACGCATAACTACATCACACATTAGCTGATGTTCAAATAAAATGACGCATAACTACATCACACATTAGCTGATGTTTAAAAAAATGACACATTACTACATCACACATTACCTAATATACAAACAAAATGACACATAACCGCATCACACATTAGCTAATATATAAACAAAATGACACATAACTACATCACACATTAGCTGATATACAAACAAAATGACACATATCTACATCGCACATTAGCTGATGTACAAACAAAATGACGCATAACTACATCACACATTAGCTGATATACAAACAAAATGACGCATAACAACATAACACATTAGCTGATATACAAACAAAATGACACATAACTACATCACACATTAGCTGATATACAAACAAAATGACGCATAACTACATCACACATTAGATGATGTACAAACAAAATGATGCATAACTATATCACACATTAGCTGATATACAAACAAAATGACGAATAACTACATCACATATTGGCTGATAAACTAACAAAATGATACACAACTACATCACACATTAGCTGATGTACAAACAAAATGATTCATAACTACATCACACATTAGCTGATGTACAAACCAAATGACGCATAATTACATCACACATTGGCTGATATACAAACAAAATGATGCATGACTACATCACATATTAGCTGATGCACAAACAAAATGACGCTTAACGACATCACACATTAGCTGATGTTCAAACGAAATGCCGCATAACTGCATCACACATTAGCTGATGTTCAAAAGAAATGCCGCATAACTGCATCACACATTAGCTAATGTGAAAACAAAATGACGCATAACAACATCACACATTAGCTGATGTGCAAACAAAATGACGCATAACAACATCACACATTAGCTGATATACAAACAAAATGACGCATAACTACATCACACATTAGCTGATATACAAACAAAATGATACATAACTACATCACCCATTAGCTGATGTTCAAGCAAAATGACACATAACTACATCACACCTTAGCTGATATACAAACAAAGTGACACATAACTACATCACACATTGGCTGATATACAAACAAAATGACGCATAACTACATCACACATTAGCTGATGTACAAACAAAATGATGCATAACTACATCACACATTAGCTGATGTACAAACCAAATGACGCATAACTACATCACACATTGGCTGATATACAAACAAAATGATGCATGACTAATCACATATTAGCTGATGCACAAACAAAATGACGCTTAACAACATCACACATTAGCTGATGTTCAAACGAAATGCCGCATAACTGCATCACACATCAGCTGATGTTCAAAAGAAATGCCGCATAACTGCATCACACTTTAGCTAATGTGCAAACAAAATGACGCATAACTACATCACACATTAGCTGATGTGAAAACAAAATGACGCATAACAACATCACACATTAGCTGATGTGCAAACAAAATGACGCATAACAACATCACACATTAGCTGATATACAAACAAAATGACGCATAACTACATCACACATTAGCTGATATACAAACAAAATGACGCATAACTACATCACACATTAGATGATGTACAAACAAAATGATGCATAACTATATCACACATTAGCTGATATACAAACAAAATGACGAAGAACTACATCACATATTAGCTGATATACAAACAAAATGCTGCATAACTACATCACACATTAGCTGATATACAGACAAAATGACGCATAACTACATCACCCATTAGCTAATATTCAAAGAAAATGACACATAACTACATCACCCATTAGCTGATATACAAACAAAATGACACATAACTACATCGCACATTAGCTGATGTACAAACAAAATGACGCATAACTACATCACACATTAGCTAATATTCAAACAAAATGACACATAACTACATCACACATTAGCTGATATACAAACAAAATGACACATAATTACATCGCACATTAGCTGAGGTACAAACAAAATGACGCGATGTATAAACAAAATGATGCATAACTACATCACACATTAGCTGATGTTCAAACAAAATGACGCATAACTACATCACACATTAGCTGATGTTTAAAAAAATTACACATTACTACATCACACATTACCTAATATACAAACAAAATGACACATAACCGCATCACACATTAGCTAATATATAAACAAAATGACACATAACTACATCACACATTAGCTGATATACAAACAAAATGACACATATCTACATCGCACATTAGCTGATGTACAAACAAAATGACGCATAACTACATCACACATTAGCTGATATACAAACAAAATGACGCATAACAACATAACACATTAGCTGATATACAAACAAAATGACACATAACTACATCACACATTAGCTGATATACAAACAAAATGACGCATAACTACATCACACATTAGATGATGTACAAACAAAATGACGAATAACTACATCACATATTGGCTGATAAACAAACAAAATGATACATAACTACATCACACATTAGCTGATATACAGACAAAATGACGCATAAGTACATCACCCATTAGCTGATGTTCAAGCAAAATGACACATAACTACATCACACCTTAGCTGATATACAAACAAAATGACACATAACTACATCACACATTGGCTGATATACAAACAAAATGACGCATAACTACATCACACATTGGCTGATATACAAACAAAATGATGCATGACTACATCACATATGAGCTGATGCACAAACAAAATGACGCTTAACGACATCACACATTAGCTGATGTTCAAACGAAATGCCGCATAACTGCATCACACATTAGGTGATGTTCAAAAGAAATGCCGCATAACTGCATCACACATTAGCTAATGTGCAAACAAAATGACGCATAACTACATCACACATTAGCTGATGTGAAAACAAAATGACGCATAACAACATCACACATTAGCTGATGTGCAAACAAAATGATGCATAACAACATCACACATTAGCTGATATACAAACAAAATGACGCATAACTACATCACACATTAGCTGATATACAAACAAAATGACGCATAACTACATCACACATTAGATGATGTACAAACAAAATGATGCATAACTATATCACACATTAGCTTATATACAAACAAAATGACGAAGAACTACATCACATATTAGCTGATATACAAACAAAATGCTGCATAACTACATCACACATTAGCTGATATACAGACAAAATGACGCATAACTACATCACCCATTAGCTAATATTCAAAGAAAATGACACATAACTACATCACCCATTAGCTGATATACAAACAAAATGACACATAACTACATCGCACATTAGCTGATGTACAAACAAAATGACGCATAACTACATCACACATTAGCTAATATTCAAACAAAATGACACATAACTACATCACACATTAGCTGATATACAAACAAAATGACACATAACTACATCGCACATTAGCTGAGGTACAAACAAAATGACGCATAACTACATCACACATTGGCTGATATACAAACAAAATGATGCATAACTTCATCACACATTAGCTGATGTATAAACAAAATGATGCATAACTACATCACACATTAGCAGATGTTCAAACAAAATGACGCATAATTACATCACACATTAGCGGATTTACAAACAAAATGATGCATAACTACATCACACATTAGATGATGTTCAAACAAAATGACTCATAACTACATCACACATTAGCTGATGTTCAAACAAAATGATACATAACTGCATCACACTTTAGATGATGTACAAACAAAATGATGCATAACTACATCACACATTAGCTGATATACAAACAAAATGACGCATAACTACATCACACATTAGCTGATGTTCAAACAAAATGACGCATAACTACATCACACATTAGCTGATGTTTAAAAAAATGACACATTACTACATCACACATTACCTAATATACAAACAAAATGACACATAACCGCATCACACATTAGATAATATATAAACAAAATGACACATAACTACATCACACATTAGCTGATATACAAACAAAATGACACATATCTACATCGCACATTAGCTGATGTACAATCAAAATGAGGCATAACTACATCACACATTAGCTGATATACAAACAAATGACGCATAACAACATAACACATTAGCTGATATACAAACAAAATGACACATAACTACATCACACATTACCTGATATACAAACAAAATGACGCATAACTACATCACACATTAGATGATGTACAAACAAAATGATGCATAACTATATCACACATTAGCTGATATACAAACAAAATGACGAATAACTACATCACATATTGGCTGATAAACAAACAAAATGATACATAACTACATCACACATTAGCTGATATACAGACAAAATGACGCATAAGTACATCACCCATTAGCTGATGTTCAAGCAAAATGACACATAACTACATCACACCTTAGCTGATATACAAACAAAATGACACATAACTACATCACACATTGGCTGATATACAAACAAAATGACGCATAACTACATCACACATTAGCTGATGTACAAACAAAATGATGCATAACTACATCACACATTAGCTGATGTACAAACCAAATGACGCATAACTACATGACACATTAGCTGATATACAAACAAAATGATGCATGACTACATCACATATAACTGATGCACAAACAAAATGACGCTTAACAACATCACACATTAGTGATGTTCAAACGAAATGCCGCATAACTGCATCACACATTAGCTGATGTTCAAAAGAAATGCCGCATAACTGCATCACACATTAGCTAATGTGCAAACAAAATGACGCATAACTACATCACACATTAGCTGATGTGAAAACAAAATGACGCATAACAACATCACACATTAGCTGATGTGCAAACAAAATGACGCATAACAACATCACACATTAGCTGATATACAAACAAAATGACACATAACTACATCACACATTAGCTGATATACAAACAAAATGACGCATAACTACATCACACATTAGATGATGTACAAACAAAATGATGCATAACTATATCACACATTAGCTGATATACAAACAAAATGACGAAGAACTACATCACATATTAGCACATATACAAACAAAATGCTGCATAACTACATCACACATTGGCTGATATACAAACAAAATGATACCTAACTACATCACACATTAGCTGATATACAGACAAAATGACGCATAACTACATCACCCATTAGCTAATATTCAAAGAAAATGACACATAACTACATCAACCATTAGCTGATATACAAACAAAATGACACATAACTACATCGCACATTAGCTGATGTACAAACAAAATGACGCATAACTACATCGCACATTAGCTAATATTCAAACAAAATGACACATAACTACATCACACATTAGCTGATATACAAACAAAATGACACATAACTACATCGCACATTAGCTGAGGTACAAACAAAATGACGCATAACTACATCACACATTGGCTGATATACAAACAAAATGATGCATAACTTCATCACACATTAGCTGATGTATAAACAAAATGATGCATAACTACATCACACATTAGCAGATGTTCAAACAAAATGACGCATAATTACATCACACATTAGCGGATGTACAAACAAAATGATGCATAACTACATCACACATTAGCTGATGTTCAAACAAAATGACTCATAACTACATCACACATTAGCTGATGTTCAAACAAAATGATACATAACTGCATCACACTTTAGATGATGTATAAACAAAATGATGCATAACTACATCACACATTAGCTGATATACAAACAAAATGACGCATAACTACATCACCCATTAGCTGATATACAAACAAAATGACACATAACTACATCGCACATTAGCTGATGTACAAACAAAATGACGCATAACTACATCACACATTAGCTAATATTCAAACAAAATGACACATAACTACATCACACATTAGCTGATATACAAACAAAATGACACATAACTACATCGCACATTAGCTGAGGTACAAACAAAATGACGCATAACTACATCACACATTGGCTGATATACAAACAAAATGATGCATAACTTCATCACACATTAGCTGATGTATAAACAAAATGATGCATAACTACATCACACATTAGCAGATGTTCAAACAAAATGACGCATAATTACATCACACATTAGCGGATTTACAAACAAAATGATGCATAACTACATCACACATTAGCTGATGTTCAAACAAAATGACTCATAACTACATCACACATTAGCTGATGTTCAAACAAAATGATACATAACTGCATCACACTTTAGATGATGTACAAACAAAATGATGCATAACTACATCACACATTAGCTGATATACAAACAAAATGACGCATAACAACATAACACATTAGCTGATATACAAACAAAATGACACATAACTACATCACACATTAGCTGATATACAAACAAAATGACGCATAACTACATCACACATTAGATGATGTACAAACAAAATGATGCATAACTATATCACACATTAGCTGATATACAAACAAAATGACGAATAACTACATCACATATTGGCTGATAAACAAACAAAATGATACATAACTACATCACACATTAGCTGATATACAGACAAAATGACGCATAAGTACATCACCCATTAGCTGATGTTCAAGCAAAATGACACATAACTACATCACACCTTAGCTGATATACAAACAAAATGACACATAACTACATCACACATTGGCTGATATACAAACAAAATGACGCATAACTACATCACACATTAGCTGATGTACAAACAAAATGATGCATAACTACATCACACATTAGCTGATGTACAAACCAAATGACGCATAACTACATGACACATTGGCTGATATACAAACAAAATGATGCATGACTACATCACATATAACTGATGCACAAACAAAATGACGCTTAACAACATCACACATTAGCTGATGTTCAAACGAAATGCCGCATAACTGCATCACACATTAGCTGATGTTCAAAAGAAATGCCGCATAACTGCATCACACATTAGCTAATGTGCAAACAAAATGACGCATAACTACATCACACATTAGCTGATGTGAAAACAAAATGACGCATAACAACATCACACATTAGCTGATGTGCAAACAAAATGACGCATAACAACATCACACATTAGCTGATATACAAACAAAATGACACATAACTACATCACACATTAGCTGATATACAAACAAAATGACGCATAACTACATCACACATTAGATGATGTACAAACAAAATGATGCATAACTATATCACACATTAGCTGATATACAAACAAAATGACGCATAAGTACATCACCCATTAGCTAATATTCAAAGAAAATGACACATAACTACATCACCCATTAGCTGATATACAAACAAAATGACACATAACTACATCGCACATTAGCTGATATACAAACAAAATGACGCATAACTACATCACCCATTAGCTGATATACAAACAAAATGACACATAACTACATCGCACATTAGCTGATATACAAACAAAATGACACATAACTACATCGCACATTAGCTGATGTACAAACAAAATGACGCATAACTACATCACACATTAGCTGATATACAAACAAAATGACGCATAACTACATCACCCATTAGCTGATATACAAACAAAATGACACATAACTACATCGCACATTAGCTGATGTACAAACAAAATGACGCATAACTACAACACATTAGCTAATATTCAAACAAAATGACACATAACTACATCACACATTAGCTGATATACAAACAAAATGACACATAACTACATCGCACATTAGCTGAGGTACAAACAAAATGACGCATAACTACATCACACATTGGCTGATATACAAACAAAATGATGCATAACTTCATCACACATTAGCTGATGTATAAACAAAATGATGCATAACTACATCACACATTAGCAGATGTTCAAACAAAATGACGCATAATTACATCACACATTAGCGGATTTACAAACAAAATGATGCATAACTACATCACACATTAGCTGATGTTCAAACAAAATGACTCATAACTACATCACACATTAGCTGATGTTCAAACAAAATGACGCATAACTAGATCACACATTAGCTGATGTTTAAAAAAATGACACATTACTACATCACACATTACCTAATATACAAACAAAATGACACATAACCGCATCACACATTAGCTAATATATAAACAAAATGACACATAACTACATCACACATTAGCTGATATACAATCAAAATGACACATATCTACATCGCACATTAGCTGATGTACAAACAAAATGACGCATAACTACATCACACATTAGCTGATATACAAACAAAATGACGCATAACAACATAACACATTAGCTGATATACAAACAAAATGACACATAACTACATCACACATTAGCTGATATACAAACAAAATGACGCATAACTACATCACACATTAGATGATGTACAAACAAAATGATGCATAACTATATCACACATTAGCTGATATACAAACAAAATGACGAATAACTACATCACATATTGGCTGATAAACAAACAAAATGATACATAACTACATCACACATTAGCTGATATACAGACAAAATGACGCATAAGTACATCACACATTAGCTGATGTTCAAGCAAAATGACACATAACTACATCACACCTTAGCTGATATACAAACAAAATGACACATAACTACATCACACATTGGCTGATATACAAACAAAATGATGCATAACTACATCACACATTAGCTGATGTACAAACCAAATGACGCATAACTACATCACACATTAGCTGATATACAGACAAAATGACGCATAAGTACATCACACATTAGCTGATATACAAACAAAATGACACATAACTACATCACACATTGGCTGATATACAAACAAAATGACGCATAACTACATCACATATTGGCTGATAAACAAACAAAATGATACATAACTACATCACACATTAGCTGATATACAGACAAAATGACGCATAAGTACATCACACATTAGCTGATGTTCAAGCAAAATGACACATAACTACATCACACCTTAGCTGATATACAAACAAAATGACACATAACTACATCACACATTAGCTGATGTACAAACAAAATGATGCATAACTACATCACACATTAGCTGATGTACAAACCAAATGACGCATAACTACATCACACATTGGCTGATATACAAACAAAATGATGCATGACTACATCACATATAACTGATGCACAAACAAAATGACGCTTAACAACATCACACATTAGCTGATGTTCAAACGAAATGCCGCATAACTGCATCACACATTAGCTGATGTTCAAAAGAAATGCCGCATAACTGCTTCACACATTAGCTAATGTGCAAACAAAATGACGCATAACTACATCACACATTAGCTGATGTGAAAACAAAATGACGCATAACAACATCACACATTAGCTGATGTGCAAACAAAATGACGCATAACAACATCACACATTAGCTGATATACAAACAAAATGACACATAACTACATCACACATTAGCTGATATACAAACAAAATGACGCATAACTACATCACACATTAGATGATGTACAAACAAAATGATGCATAACTATATCACCCATTAGCTAATATTCAAAGAAAATGACACATAACTACATCACCCATTAGCTGATATACAAACAAAATGACACATAACTACATCGCACATTAGCTGATGTACAAACAAAATGACGCATAACTACATCACACATTAGCTAATATTCAAACAAAATGACACATAACTACATCACACATTAGCTGATATACAAACAAAATGACACATAACTACATCGCACATTAGCTGAGGTACAAACAAAATGACGCATAACTACATCACACATTGGCTGATATACAAACAAAATGATGCATAACTTCATCACACATTAGCTGATGTATAAACAAAATGATGCATAACTACATCACACATCAGCAGATGTTCAAACAAAATGACGCATAATTACATCACACATTAGCTGAGGTACAAACAAAATGACGCATAACTACATCACACATTGGCTGATATACAAACAAAATGACTCATAACTACATCACACATTAGCTGATGTTCAAACAAAATGATACATAACTGCATCACACTTTAGATGATGTATAAACAAAATGACGCATAATTACATCACACATTAGCGGATGTACAAACAAAATGATGCATAACTACATCACACATTAGCTGATGTTCAAACAAAATGACTCATAACTACATCACACATTAGCTGATGTTCAAACAAAATGATACATAACTGCATCACACTTTAGATGATGTATAAACAAAATGATGCATAACTACATCACACATTAGCTGATATACAAACAAAATGACGCATAACTACATCACACATTAGCTGATGTTCAAACAAAATGACGCATAACTACATCACACATTAGCTGATGTTTAAAAAAATGACACATTACTACATCACACATTACCTAATATACAAACAAAATGACACATAACCGCATCACACATTAGCTAATATATAAACAAAATGACACATAACTACATCACACATTAGCTGATATACAAACAAAATGACACATATCTACATCGCACATTAGCTGATGTACAAACAAAATGACGCATAACTACATCACACATTAGCTGATATACAAACAAAATGACGCATAACAACATAACACATTAGCTGATATACAAACAAAATGACACATAACTACATCACACATTAGCTGATATACAAACAAAATGACGCATAACTACATCACACATTAGATGATGTACAAACAAAATGATGCATAACTATATCACACATTAGCTGATATACAAACAAAATGACGAATAACTACATCACACATTAGCTGATATACAAACAAAATGACACATAACTACATCGCACATTAGCTGAGGTACAAACAAAATGACGCATAACTACATCA
>CM067359.1:332446-390446 GCA_034401795.1 Chaetoderma sp. LZ-2023a
AAAAGTGCAGGTGACCGATCAGAAACCTTGCAACTGTCACGGCAATGCGAGTACCTACTTTTCGAACACAATCACAAGAATCAGCGGTGACATACTTTCATCGCATCGTCGACTTCTTTCAATCGTTCGTCAACGATACACTTTCCATGCATACTCGGTCAAATATCTGAAAACTAATGGCGAGATTTGATATGTCACTCAAATACGTGACATCATAATCACTTATGTAGCTTACTTAAGTTAGCTGATGTCACAATCAGAATGATGTAGATCTGTCACAAAAATAGATCAGTCTATCACAAAGTGTACGAATTGTATGTCTGATGAATTTACAATTTACTAAACAATCTGTTGGATATTTTGAAAGTAATTTGACTGTAAGCTGTTGGGCAGCAACAACCCCAGTCAAATTAGTTTCAAGCTATTCAACAGCTTACCTGTATAGTTACCTTGAATGTTAGTTTCTGGAAATGAAGTTTTCAACTGTTCAAATCGGTTCTAACATGCAAAAAAATGTGCACGAAGCTGAGCATCCTGATTTAACCTGTTAATGGTCAAGATTTGTGAAGAAAATTAAAATTTTTGCTTCGAAAACTTTGATTTGCAAACCAATAGAAGACTATATTTGAAAATTGCAGTGATACATTTTTGAAAGTAGTATTCTCTTTGTCTGCAGATGGATATTTTCTGTGAGAAAATTTAAAATTTTAATTACCATTAATAGGATAATCATTTCGCTGATTGAATCATGATAATCTAGGTAGAATTCCAGATGTTAACATCAGAACCAGTCTGACACAGACTCGCATAAAACCAGATGCTCATCTCGATTCATCAGATATCAACACCGGAACCAGTCTGACACAGACTCGCATCAAACAAGATGCTCGTATTGATGCATCAGATATCAATACCGGAACCAGTCTGACACAAACTCGCATCAAACCAGATGCTCATATGGATACATCTGATATCAACACCGCAACCAGTCTGACACAGACTCGCATCAAACCAGATGCTCATCTTGATACATCTGATATCAACACCGGAACCAGTCTGACACAGACTCGCATCAAACCAGATGCTCATCTTGATACATTTGATATCAACACCGGAACCAGTCTGATACAGACTCGCATCAAACCAGATGCTCGTGTTGATACATCAGATATCAACACCGGAATCAGTCTGACACAGACTCGCATCAAACCAGATGCTCGTGTTAATACATCAGATAGCAACACCAGAACCATTCTGTGACACAGACTCGCATCAAACCAGATGCTCGTATGGATACATCTGATATCAACACTGGAAGCAGTCTGATACAGACTCGCATCAAACCACATGCTCGTGTTGATACATCGGATATCAACACCGGAATCAGTCTGACACAGACTCGCATCAAACCAGATGCTCGTGTTAATACATCGGATAGCAACACCAGAACCATTCTGTGACACAGACTCACATCAATATACCAGATGCTCGTATGGATACATCTGATATCAACACCGGAACCAGTCTGATACAGACTCGCATCAAACCAGATGCTTGTGTTGATACATCGGATATCAACACCGGAACCAGTCTGATACAGACTCGCATCAAACCAGATGCTCGTGTTGATACATCAGATATCAACACCGGAACCAGTCTGTGACACAGACTCACATCAATATACCAGATGCTCGTGTTAATACATCAGATAGCAACACCAGAACCATTCTGTGACACAGACTCGCATCAAACCAGATGCTCGTATGGATACATCTGATATCAACACTGGAAGCAGTCTGATACAGACTCGCATCAAACCACATGCTCGTGTTGATACATCGGATATCAACACCGGAATCAGTCTGACACAGACTCGCATCAAACCAGATGCTCGTGTTAATACATCGGATAGCAACACCAGAACCATTCTGTGACACAGACTCACATCAATATACCAGATGCTCGTATGGATACATCTGATATCAACACCGGAACCAGTCTGATACAGACTCGCATCAAACCAGATGCTTGTGTTGATACATCGGATATCAACACCGGAACCAGTCTGATACAGACTCGCATCAAACCAGATGCTCGTGTTGATACATCAGATATCAACACCGGAACCAGTCTGTGACACAGACTCACATCAATATACCAGATGCTCGTGTTAATACATCAGATAGCAACACCAGAACCATTCTGTGACACAGACTCACATCAATATACCAGATGCTCGTGTTGATTAGCCCTTTAACCCTCGAATTTGTTCAAGAAAATTTCAATTTTCTCATAGAAAATGTCCATTTGCAGATGAAGAAAAGACTAAGGTTATCGAGCCAGTCATTCCCGTGGTAAATTTTCTAAAATAGTCTTCTCTTGGTCTGCAAATGGACATGTCTCAAGACCACTGCAGAAGCCGCTTTTGGCTGATATGAGGGTAAAGTGGTTAAGCATCAGATGTCAACAATGGAACCAGTCTGTTACATAGATGCGCAGTATTCTGCTGCTAGGGTCAACAACTCTAGTAGGTTGACATGTTCTATGAAAGGCCAAGTGAGCTTATGCCGTGGTGACCGTCCATTGTGTGTCCATCGTCCATCTGTCCGTCCGTCAACTTTTCCTTTAAACGACTTTTCAAGAACTTCTGGGCAAATTTCAATTATATTTGGCAGGAAGCATCCTTTTGGAATAGGGATCCAAGTTTGTTCAAACGAAGCCGATCGGCTAATTTGGCTGGTGACCATCTTGGATTTAGGCCGATTTTAGGAAGCGTCTAAAAATCTCCGTTTCAAACTTGATTGGGCAAATGGTTCGGCGGCCATCTTGGTGGACCTATTTTTAGCAAAAACGACTTCTCTAGAACCACTGAAGGGATCGGGTCAAAATTTGGCAGATATGATTATGGACTAAGGGCCATTAAAGTTTGCTCAAGGGAAGTTGAACCGCCAAAAAAACATGGCCGCCATGGGCCAATTAAAATATAGTGTATTTGGCGGCCATCTTGGGTTTTTTTATTTGATGGATTTTGAGGCCGAAATTGGTTTTGTAAGTGTTTTTGATTATCTTATCTCAAATTTGCAATTTTCGAAACGGTCAAATAAACGGTTTGGTGGCCATCTTGGATCATTTTCCTGCCAATTTACGCTCCCATACTAAAGCAATGGGAAATTTTTAATGTCTTCTCGATAACTACTGGGACAATTTCAATTATATTTGGCAGGAAGCATCCTTAGGGCATAGAGATTCAAGTGTGTTCAAACGAAGGCGATCGGCCAATTGGGTCGGTGGCCATCTTGGATTTTGGCCAAATTTTAGCTCACCGGGCCTGAAAGGCCAAGTGAGCTTATGTCGTGGCGATCATCCGTCGTGTGTCCATTGTCCGTCCGTCCAATTTTCCTTTAAACGACTTCTCAAGAACAGCTGGGCCAATTTCAATTATACTTGGTAGGAAGCATCCTTAGGGCATAGAGATTCAAGTTTGTTCAAACCAAGCCGATTGGCCAATTGGGTCGGTGGCCATCTTGGATTTTGGCCAATTTTTAGCTCACCTGGCCTGAAAGGCCAAGTGAGCTTATGTCGTGGCGATCATCCATCGTGTGTCCGTCGTCCGTCCGTCCAACTTTTCCTTTAAACGACTTCTTCTCAAGAACAGCTGGGCCAATTTCAATTATATTTGGTAGGAAGCATCCTTAGGCCATAGGGATCCAAGTTTGTTCAAATGAAGCCGATTAGGCCGGTGGCCATCTTGGATTTTGGCCGATTTTTAGAAACGTCTTTAAAAATCTTCTCCGAAACTGCTTGAGGGATTGAAGGAAACCTCATGAAATATGATCTAGGGCAAGAGCTCAACCAAATTTGTTCAAGCGAACTTAATTGGTCAAATTGTTTGGTGGCCATCTTGGTTGACCTAGTTTTAGCGAAAATAACTTCTCCAGAACCGCTGAAGGGATCAGGCCAAAATTTGGCAGATATGATTATGAACTAAGGGTCAGTAAAGTTTCTTCAAGAGAACTTGATCCGTCAAAAAACATGGCCACCGGCGGGCCAATCAAAATATAGCATGTTGGCGGCCATATTGGATTTTTTTATTTGATGGATTTTGGGGCCGAAATTGGTTTTATATAGGTTTTTGACTATTTTGATCTCAAATTTGCAATTTTCAAATCTGTCGGATAAACGGTTTGGTGGCCAGGTTGGATTACTTTCTCGCCAAAAGCTCCCATACTAAAGCAATGGGAAATTAAAAATATCTTCTTGAGAACTACTGAGCCGATTTCAATTATATTTGGCATGAGGCATCCTTAAGGCATAGAGATTCAACTTTGTACAAACGAACGAGATCGGCCAATTTGGCCGGCGACCATCTTGGATTTCGGCCAATTTTTTTTAGAAATGTCTTTAAAAAATCTTCTCCCAAAGCATTTGAGGGATCAATTCAAAACTCACAAAATATGATCTAGGCTAAGCGCTGAATCAAGTTTGTTCAAGGGAACTTGATTGACCAAATGGTTTAGCGGCCATCTTGGATGACCTAGTTTTCAAAAAAATTACTTCTTCCCCAGAACCGCTGAAGCAATCAGGCCGAAATTTGTAATATATAATTAGCAACTAAGGGCGATTAATGTTTGTTCAAGAGAAGTTGATTTGGCAAAAAACATGGCCGCGATCGAACAATCAAAATATAGTGTGTTTGGCAGCCATATTTGATTTTTTTATTTGATGGATTTTGAGGCCGAAATTCGTTTTATGTAGGTTTTTGCGTATTCTGATCTCAAATTTGCAATTTTCGAAACTGTCAGATAAACGGTTTGGCAGCCATCGTGGATCATTTTCCCGCCAAAAAGCTCCCATACTAAAAGCAATGGGAAATTTAAAATGTCTTCTTCTCGAGAACTACAGGCCCGATTTGAATTATATTGTGCAGGAAGCATCCGTATGGGATAGAGATTTCATTTTGTTCAAACGAAGCCGATCTGCCAATTTGCCCGGTGGCCATCTTGGATTTCGGCCGATTTTTAGAAATGTCTAAAAATCTCGTTCTCCTAAACGGCTTGGGGGATCGATTCAAAACCTATGAAACCTCATCTAGGCAAAGAGGTAAGCCAAGTTTGTTCAAGACAACTTGATTGACCGAATGGTTCAGCAGCCATCTTGGATGACCTAGTTTTCCCGAAAACGACTTCTCCAGAACCGCTGAATGGATCAGGCCAAAATTTGGGGGGTAGGATTAAGGACTAAGGGCCATTAAAATTTCTTCAAGGGAAGTTGCTCCATCAAAAAACATGGCTGCCGTGGGCCAATCAAAATGTAGCGTGTTTGGCGGACATATTGGATTTTTTTATTTGATGTATTTTGAGGCCAAAATTGGTTCTATATATGTTTTTGGGTATTCTGAGCTCAAATTTACAATTTTCGAAACTGTTGAATAAACGGTTTGGTGGCCATCTTGCATAATTTTCTCGTCAAAAGCTCCCATGCTAAAGCAATGGGAAATTTAAAATGTCTTCTCGAGAACTACCAGGCCGATTTCAATTATATTTGGCAGGAAGCATCCTTAGGGCATAAGGATACAAGTTTGTTCAAATGAACCCGATCGGCAAATTTTCCCAGCGGCCATTTTGGATTTCGGGCAATTTCAGGAAATGTCTTTAAAAATCTTCTCCGAAACCACTTGGGGAATCTTCATCTAATCCAAGAGGTAAGCCAATTTTGTTCAAGAGGATTTGACCAAATGGTTCGGCGACCATCTTGGATGACCTTGTTTTCACGGAAATTACTCCTCCAGAACTGCTGAAGGCATCAGGCTGAAATTTATCCAAAGGAAGTTGATCCATCAAAGAAACATGGGCGCTGTGGGCCAATCAAAATGTAGTGTGTTTGGCAGCCATATTGCACTTGCAAAAATGTCCATAAACTCATTTAAAAGACTGTTAAACCACCCACCAACAATTTTGATAAAAATTGATGGTGCTTCAGGTGAGCGACACAGACCCCTTGGGCCTCTTGTTAGAAATTTCTTAAAAAAATCTCCGAAACCGTTTGAGGGATCGATTCAGAACTCATGAAATATCATGTAGGGCAAGCACTGAACCAAATTTCTTCACTTGTGAACTTGATTGGCTGAATCATTTGGTGGCCATCTTGAATGGCGTGGTTTCATGAAAGCAACTTCGTCTCCAGAGCCACTGAACGGATTGGGCCGAAATTTGGGAGATATGATATTGATGACTAAGGGCCATTAAAGTTTGTTCAAGAGAAGTTGATACATAAAGAAACACAGCCTCTGTTTTCTTGTTACAAATCTGCTCAACTCATTAGAGTTCCACTTATTGTTAATGAAGATTCTAGTTGAAATGCCTATGGTCCAGGTGAGCGATACAGGCCCCTTGGGCCTCTTGTGTTATTATTATAATGTCACATTTCATTTCTGTAATATTATCATGATACCTGAGTAAATTTTCAAACATAGTCATATATCTTAGTTTGAAAATGGACATAATATATGAGAAAATTTAAATTCTTTTGACCAAATATTAACATTAACAGTTTTTCAAATAGTATAAATTTCAAATATTGGGCAATTTTAAAAAGCAAAATATTATATATGGTAAAAAAAAAAATATTTTTGTCAATTTATTTGCAGGCTCTCGATCCTGTTTGTCACCAACTCTATGATTTTTATCGCTCCAAAGATCCAGATTTGGCGCAATTTACACTCGAGTTCATTCCAACACTTATCTGGTTGTACTTAAGTCGACTTAGTCAGAATGACAAAAAGGTAGGTTATTTAACTTAGTAAGTATTTCTGAGAGCTGAGTCTCATGATTTCACGACGCATTTTAATCTGAGTCTTGCCCACCTGGCACTTAGAAGGATCTTGACCTTTGACCTCCCCCTCCCAAATTCCAAGAAGCTTCTCCAGGATGCCCATAGGCAACCAAGCACACGCATTAAGGGTTATAAGTACCACAGTTCAAATCCTGGCTAAAAATTGTTTTACAATAATATCTTTTATATATCTAGTCATTCCGATACACTGTTTCTATGCACATTTTATTTCAGGTACTTCTGTTGATATCATATGCATTTCTTATGACATTGGTAGTTTTATTTTTCATTTCTATTATTATCATTTTTTTAATACTTTCTTGGCAAATGCAATTTCCAATAATTAAAGCATTTTAATATATTTATCAACCAGACCTTATGTGACACTTAACCGGACCTTCCTCTTGATTTATCGAGACGGAGTTGCTGTACCAAAGGCATGATAGCGGGTTTAGGCATCCTGTTTGTCAGACCTAATAGCATGGTTAAAAGCTACATAATCAAGATCATCGATACGGGTAAAGGTGTTAAATGAAAAATAGATAATGCACTAGTTTATATTTAGCAAACAATGTTTTAATGCTTAAACTGTTAATGACTCATCAGACAGTTTTAGCCTGTAAGACATTGTGTAATAAGTTTAAATTAGTTTGCCAATAAGTACATGATATTTTAGTTTTTGAATTTTATCAGTAATGTTGGTTAAATTCTTATAAAAAAAAAAAATCATAGTCTGGGCTGATTAATTAACACTAGATACTGATGTGGTCTACGTTATTTTAGATCAAGTCTGAATTACTATGGGCGCGTTAAAAGAAATCATATCTTGGAATCTGAGAGTTTAATATTTTTTTGGACATTTCTACTGCTTCTTTAATTTGCAAATGGAGTATTCCAGTTTATCCATCAATCATATGACATCATAATCAACTATAGAATGCATAATTGATGACGGACTAAGCATTGTTGTACGAATTGTATATCTCCTATCTGATAAACATGCTGTTGAATATTTTCAATCTTATTTAACTGGGAGCTGTTGTTACCTATGGCAACGACAAAACCAAGTGCAATTAGTTTCAAAATATTCAACAGCTTACCTGTATAGTTTTCCTGAAATTGATAGTCGAGGGGTGCATGGATCAATCCGGACATGGGTGGAGCTTAGCTAGAACTGGTTTCCTCCATTCATTTTGATTTCACTACTTAACCCTTTAAACCACTGAAGTTCCATATATGCAATAACAACTCACAGTCAAATTAGTTTCAAAATATTCAACAGAAGGTTCAATACATTTTAAAGAATTTGTCATTTATGGTTTGTATTGTAGTTAAAAGGTATACTTTAACCCTTTAACACTCATATCAGCCAAAAACGGCTTCTGCAGGAGTATTGAGAAATGGACATTTGCAGACCAAGAGAAGACTATTTTTGAAAATTTACCCCTGGAATGACTAAAATACTCTTCCCTTGGTCTGCAAATGG
Organism: Chaetoderma sp. LZ-2023a; assembly: GCA_034401795.1. Classification (NCBI taxonomy): domain Eukaryota; kingdom Metazoa; phylum Mollusca; class Caudofoveata; order Chaetodermatida; family Chaetodermatidae; genus Chaetoderma; species Chaetoderma sp. LZ-2023a. The sequence goes on from CM067359.1 coordinate 340,764, forward strand.
ACATTTTCTATGAGAACAAATTTGAGTGTTAACCCTTTAATGGTCAAGCCAGCCAAAACCGGCCTCTGCAGTGGTCTTGAGGAATGTCCATTCACAGGCCAAGAGAAGATTATTTTTGAAAACTTACCTCTGAAATGCCTGGCTCGGTTATCGGGCCAGGCATTTCAGAGGTAAGTTTTCAAAAATAGTTCTCTCTTAGCCTTCAAATTGACATTCAATAAGCAAATATTTTGATGATTTTTTTGACCAGTAAGGGTTAATGGTTTAAGTCTGATTGAAAATGTAATATTATTTATGCTAACAGCATTAAACATTTCATGGTGTGGTCGGCCAGAACCGGCATCTGTAGTGGTCTTGAGGAATGTCCATAATTTGCGAACCAAGAGAAAACTATTTTTGAAAATGTAACACTGAAATAACTTTCAATAACTGAAGGAGTTATTCTAGTGGTAAATTTTCAAAAATTATCTTCTCATGGCCCGCAAATGGACATACAATAAGAAAATATTTTAACGTTCGTGACCAAATTGATCCATTAAAGTGTTAAGACGATTGAGTGAAAGAAAACAAGAACATGCTTACCTCCCTTGCCATAGAAGAATATTTATAATATACTGTACAGCTTAGAAATAAGTTAGAATATTTGGAAAACTAAATTATGACATACTGTCGAATACTTTGAACTGAATTTTATTTGAAGCCATTAGCCAGCAATGGCTTCCTATCAAATTATGTTCAAAATATTCAACAGAACATTTCTTACATCGTGTTCAAAATTATGGCAACTAATATGTTTGTGTGTTTGGTTTTGGAAGCATTTAAACTTATTTCTGGTCTGTACTGTGAATATTAGAATGTATACAATATATTGATTCTCTGCTTGATTAACCCTTTCCACTCTACCAGACCAAATGCAGAGAAAGAATTCCCGAGCTACAAAATAGCACGTTTAGTGCTTTGATATAAATTTTATTAAAAACTTTAACACGGTAGCAAATTTTTTCACAACCTAGGCAAATTGGATTCAAAATTTGTATGACGATCAGTTTACTTGTAGCGTTATTTTGAAATTGAGTAGATATGAGATGTGTTATGAATGTGTGCAAGCATCTCTCTGTTCTGGGATCACAACAGCTGTGTAGTTTTTGTATGTAAAGATATGCTTAGCGTGTCTCGTGTAAGATGGAAAATAATGCATGCACACCTCACGGCGTGCCCCACCGCGCGTGTCAATGTAATATATATCACCAAAAATAGTGCAAGAATATAGGAGGCAAGACCACTATTAGAACAATCTCGAGGTATCCCTCCGTCCGTCTGTTCATCCTTGTATGCATCATCCAAGTGGTGGCACATTTTCATTATCTTTAGACATACCTAGAATAAACCTCATTTTAAAAGTTCCTGTGGGCATAGAGTATCTGTATTGTGAAAATAATGTTGATTCGATAAAAAATCAACAGAGATATATCCCTTTTCTCAATTGAAGAATCCAGTTTATCAAACAATCATATGATGTCATAATGAACTATGTCACATGTAGGCTGACGTCATAATCAGTTATATCATGAATGATGCAATTTAGGCCATCATAACCATTTAATAGTCCACCAAGTTGTATGAATTGTATGTCTACTATTTAATAAACATTCCTTTGGATATGCTGAAACTAATTTGAACAACTTACCTGTATAGTTTTCTAGAAATTGTGACTCGGAGAGTTCAGGTAGCTTATCCCAACATTGGGAAGCGTGGGTGGAGCTTATGTATAGATGGGTGGGGCATAGCTAAAATTGTATTCCTCCATTATGGGGCCCAACAGGGAAAGGTATTACTATGGTGTCACGTTTTGTCATACTTAGAGCCAGTGTTTCTCATGGCTTCTGAATTTTTGAGGTTCCAGTGACCTCATACCCTGAAAAGTGTGGGTCCCCAGCTGAAATTGGGCTTCCCAAACTGAAATCATGTCTTCCCAAGCAGTATTTCTCATCCACGCTAAAGTTAGAGGGTAACATGGATGCACAACTATGAATTATGGTGCTTCCATGTTAGATTTTGTAGGTATTTTTGTGCAAAACAAATAAAACTACCCCGCTGCTTTTTGGGGTCCAAGCTGCATTTTTGGTTACATGTATATACCCTCATAAGGACCCTTATGAGAATCACTGCTTAGAGTCATTGATTTGTGACCTACTTTTAACTATTTAATAGTTTTACTACCAGAGGTAGAATGTGATTACCAATCAGCGTGATTGACGTCTATAGGATCCATACAGTGTAGTTGATGGATCCAGAATTTTTCATGGTCCCTACGGAAAGTAGTTGCTTCCGTGCTATCAGGATTGTGACATAATGCTTCAATAATTCTGTATTTGACATCTGTGGTCCTGTGTTTGGGAAGATTAAAATGTTGGCCGACAGGTGTGTCTTCGTTGTTTTTAATATCCCTTAGGTGCTCGTTAATGCGTACTTGAAACTCGTTTTGTTTCACTAACATATTGTTTAGTACATTTTGTGCAGGTTTATGTAAATAAATAACGTTTGTGGTTTGACCGAATGTTTTGGTTTTGATGTAGTATTTAAGCCCAGTGTGTGAGCTTTTGTAGCTATGTGTTCTGTCCATGTTGGGGCAGAAGGAGCAGTTGTTTTTTGGTACATGGATGTATAGGATTAGATATACATTTACCTTGTTGGCTGTATTTTTGGGGGTCTTTAAATTTGGAAGTGACTAGTGTGTCTTTGAAAAATGGATTGCATCTGTGGCCAAATAGTGGTGCTTCTGTAAACGTGGGCCGACATTTTGGGCTGGTCTGTAGAAGCGGCCAGTGTTGTTTGATGACTTTCTGGACAAGTTTGCTGTGCTAATGAAAGTCTGTGATACAAGGAACTTTTAACCATTCACTGACCATCATAGAAAATTCCTGTCCTGTCCGTAGTTTCAACAGTTATTTGTATACCGTAACCCAAATTATTGTATTAGATGCATTGTGTGCTAAGGGTGTGTCACATACCAAAAGTAGGTCATCATGACGTACTCTTCGTGATTCACTAAGTATTATACACAATTCTTGTCTGGGTTGTAGTTTCAAGAGTTTTTCATGTGCATTAACCAAACTACTGCTAAATGTGTGTCGTGTATCAAAAGTAGGTCACTTTGACATGGTTTTCATAAATCAATGAACATCAAATAAACTGTTGTCCAGTCTGCGTTATCAAAACTCTTCCACCTCTGGTCACCAAACTTGGAGTATGGATGTATCTTAGGATAAAGTTTTGAGGTGTATCAAAAGTGCCATTGTACCTTTTATGGTTACAGCAAAATTTATGCCAGGTTGGTGCAGGGTACCCTCTGTGATGTGTCAATAAGAATATAGGCTCCTTAAATGTCTTACTGCTACAAGCCACCAGACAATAATTTCAAGGAGAAAAAACCCCTTGATGTGCTGAATATTTTTTGAAAACAATTTGACAGAAAGTTATAGGTACAACAGACTCTTTATCTGCGAATGGACATTTACTATGAAAAAAAAGGTTACCTCCCTTTATTACGGAACCAGTCATTTAAGTCGGATGCTTAAAAACAATGTGGACATTTCTCATGTCCACTGCAGTTGTTATTTTTGGCCTGCTTGACCCTGAAGCGGTCAACATGCTCCGCTGGCTGATCATGCATGTTTCTGTCATATATATTTTTTGTTAACCTGGATAAGCCACTAGTCAGCAGGACTAGTAGTGACCACTAGATTCTACCGGCCCTATTTACTATCCCTTAACCCTTTAACGACAAAACCGGCCTCTGCAGTGGTCATGGAGAATGTCCATTTGCAGGCCAATAGAAGACTATTTGTGAAAATTTACCACTGGAATGACTGGCTCGATAACCGAGCCAGTCATTCCAGTGGTAAATTTTCAAAAATAGTTTTCTGTTGGCCTGCAAATGAGCATTCAATGAGTAAATATTTTAATTTTTTCAACAAATTTAGTCACTAAAGGGTTAATGGACATTTTCCAGTTCTAGCTATGGACCACCTATCTGTAGCGAAGCTCCACCCGCACCTCACTCGTGTTGGGATCCATCGATCCCCAAATTCCTGACTATCAATTTCCACCAAACTATACAACTAATCTGTTGAATATTTTGAAACTAAATTGACTGGGTGCTGTTGCTGCCTATGGTAAAATTAGTTTCAAAATATTCAACAGCTTGTTTCTTAAATAGCGATTAAGACACACAGTTCGTACGACATGTTGGCCTATTAAGCATTTAAAATGGACTAAATCGAGTCATTCATGATGTAATGATTATGACATCATCCTACATGCCACGCATTTGATTGTGACATATGATGGTTGAATAAACTGGAAAGGTCCATTGGATGATGTGGTAGGGCTGCAACGATTCCCAAAATTACGATGCGATTCCTATCACGATATCTGTGTCACGATACGATGTGTATCTCGATACAAAACAAATGATGCGTAAAAAAAACCTATTAAAATAAACAAAGTATGTACATGTATTAACAGCACAACAGTGGGAACAATCTGTTTTGGAGAAAGCTACCAATTAAATGCAAATGTTAACATAACCCTTTCACCGATAAATTCCTTGTATCTCAATTTCAAGGCAACCATACAGGAAGGCTGTTACATGTTTTGAAATTAATATGACTAAGCCATTTCTTCCTTAGGCAGCAATGTTTTCCAATCATATTAATTTCAAAATATTCAGCAAAATATACTTTACCTTGAAAGGAATTTCGTTTTTCAGGGATTTGTCGTTGGAAGGGTTAGGTTTTCTACCATATAAAGCCAACTGGTAAAGCAAAGAGCTTGGAGGTAAACTGTTTTGTTAATGTTTCTAAGTATCGCGATACACAGTTAAGTGTATCGCGCATCACGATACGCTTACTGTATCGCGATATCAAGATGCGCGATAAATCATTGCAGCCCTACAATATGGCAGTTTTTGTTTCACCCTTATACTACAGAGTGTTGGTTGGTCTTTGTGTGTTATTCAGTTCTGTTCTGTATGAAAACTGGTATGATTTAACGTTTGGTTGAGAAAATTTAAATTTTCTTACAGAAAATGCCCATTTGCAGACCAAGAGAAGACGATTTTTGATAATTTACCACTGAAATTATGGGCTCAGAGAAGCAAGCAGCTTTGTCTTAGATTTTCATCTTAGTTAATAACTTTGATATTTCCACTGACAGTAATTGCTCTATACGCCTGATTAAATCATTTACCTGCCCATGCTTTGATGTTGCTTGTAACGTCTTTTGTCCATCCATACTAATTGCACCATAATTATTAGCTCACCTCACCTGAAAGGCCAAGTGAGCTTATGCCATGGCGGCCGTCCTTCCGTCCATCAAATAGCATCTTCTCCTTAACGGTTTGACCGATTTCAACCAAATTTGGCTGCAATGATCCTAAGCTGCTACCCTCCGGATTTTTTTTCCAGAATTTTAATTGATCAATTTTTTGGGTGGAAATCTTAGATTTTATGAAAAATCTACCGGAAATGGTCAAAATGCTACTCCTCCTTGGTTGTTTGACATATTTCAACCAACTTTGACTAGATGAATTCTATGGTCGTAGGCTGTAGATCTTTTCAGAATTTTGATTGATCAATTTTTTGGGTGAAAATCTTTGATTTTATGAAAAATTCACTGGAAATTGTCAAAACGCATCTCTTTCTTAACCGCTTCAAGGATTTCAACAAAATTGTGCTGGAATGGTCCTATGCGACTAGGCTCCAGATGCTATATTCAGAATTTTAATTGGTCAATCTTTTGGGTGAAAATCATGATTTGTTTATAAAATACTTACTGTAAATTGTCAAAACACATCTTAACAGCTTGGCGGATTTTAACCAAAATTGACTTTGATGATCCTACAGTGCTAGAATCTGGACTTTCTATTTAGAATTTTGATTGGTCGATTTTTCCGGTAGCCATCTGTTTAATGTAAAGATTCATGTATATCTAAATGCAAATGTTTCAAATGCTAATGGTCCAGGTGAGCGTCACAGGCCTTTGGACCTCTTGTAGTAATATACTTATTTTTTGTGTAGTTAGTTTGGTCTTGATACAGATCATGTGATGTTGAGTGGGTGGAAGTTGGGCACCTGGGTTGTTTGACTGATGGGGTTTGGGTTGGTGAGTGTGGGTAGTTAGTTTGGTCTTGAAACAGACATGGTGTCGTGGTGAGTGGGTGGAAGGTGGGTACACAATTTTTTGGGTGATGGGTGTGTGGGTGAGTGATTGTGGGTAATTAGTTTGGTCTTGAGGCAGATCGTGTGATGGTGAGTGGGTGGAAGGTTAGTAAATACATTGGTTTATTGATCGGTGTGTGGGTGAGTGTGTGTGAATAGTTAGTTTGGTCTTGAGGCAGCTCATGTTATGGTGAGTGGGTGGAAGTTGGCACCTGGGTTGGTTGGCTGGTGGATGAGTGGTTGTGGGTAGTTGTTTGTTCTTGAGACATCATGTGATGGTGAGTGGGTGGAAGTTGGGCAGCTGGGTTGGTTGGCTGATGGGGGTTGGGTGGATGATTATGGGTAGTTAGTTTGGTCTTGATACAGATCATCTGATGGTGAGTGGATGGAAGTTGAGCGCATGGGCTGGTTGGCTGATGGGTGTGTGGGTGAGTAAATGTGGATTATTAGTTTGGTCTTGAGACTGATCGTGTGATGGTGAGTATATGGAAGGTTGGTACAGATGTTGGTTGGCTGATGGGTGTGTGGGTGCGTGAGTGTCTTTAGTTTGATCTTGACAGATCCTGTGATGGGGACTGGGTGGAAGTTGTGTACATAGGTTGGTGAGTTGACGGGTGGGTGGGTGAGAAAGGGTGGGGGGGGGAGAAACAGAGGAAGGAAGATAAAGATACAGAAGTGGAGGGAAGATTTGTAAGTAAAGGTGGGAAGGTAAGAGATTAAAGGAAGTAAAAGAAAGAGAGAATCGAAAGTTGGAGATAAGGATAGATTGAGATGATATGCAGAGGCGGGTGGATGGAGTGAGAGTGAGAGAGGAAATGTGACATGATGAACGGTTTGCGGGAAAGGGTACCTATGATTGTTATTAACATGATTAAGACTGATGAGATGGGTAGATATTTAGGGTGGCAAGAGAAGGTGAATGCACGAGGGTGGAGTGAGAGACAAAAGCTGGATAGAGAGAGGAATAGATGAACGGAGAGAAAACTCAGAGGAAGAGGGGGGAATTAGAGATCAGAGTGGAATTAGTGACTGAGGGCGTCGGGAGTGAAAGATCAAGAGGAAGAGACAGAGACTGATTAACTCTTTCATCAATAAATTCCCCGTATCTCAAGGCAAACAAATGGGAAAGTGTTGAATATTTTGAAATTAATATTATTGATGTGGCTTCCAATCAGATTAATTTCAGAATATGCTATAAATCATAGCTTTTCCAGGGATTTCTCATTGAAAGGGTTAAGCGAGGTAAGGAAGATAACATGGAGGGGAAGAGAGGGAATTCTAAGTAAGCAGTTAGAGGGGAAATTTCAAAAGTCATAAAGAGATGGACCATTAGAGTAACTGAGAGATCCAATTCTTGCTATGCCCCACCAATCTCTAGCTAACCTCCGTCTAGATTTTATACCTGCTGGAGTCGATTTGAAACTTTGAAACTAGAATTCCCAGAATCTAAATTTTGACGCTTTTTTTCCCCTTAAATCCTTTTCCAGCAAATTAAAATTTTCTCATACAAAATGTCCATTTGGAGACCAAGAGAACATTAGTTTTGAAAATTTATCACTGGAATGACTGGCTCGGTTATCGAGCAAGTCATTCCAGTGGTCAATTTTCAAAAATAGTCTTCTCTTAGTCTGCAAATAGAGATTTTTCAAGACCACTGCGGAAACTGGTTTTGGCCAGGTGTGAGTGTTAGAGGGTTAAGTGCAGAATATTTTGAAACTAATTTGAAGACGGGTGGGTGTGGGTGGGGGCAGTTGTTTCCTAGCTCTCAGTCAAATTACTTTTAAAATATCAAATTGCAAATTCATCAAAGACATACAATAATTCATACACTACATAGTTAGTGACATGTCCATGTCAGAGATACACGTCATTACGATTGTGACTTTAGTTAACTAGTGATGTAACTAGGATGTACTCGAGGGAGATGCAGACTCTCACGCGCTGCACTCTGTATTAGCAATGCACTTAATAGGACTGTAACGAACATTCGTTGGTTCGGAAAACTGCAAACCAAGCGAAGATGAACCATGGTTCGGTTCGCTTGCATGAGATTCGTGTGATTCGTGAACCATACATAAATTAACCCTTTCACAGATGAATTCCCCTATCTAATTTTAGGAAAACCATACAGAAAAACTTAAATATTTTGAATTAATTTGACTAGAAGATGTTGCTGCCATTGGCAGCAACAGCTTCCAGTCAAATTGATTCCAAAATATTCAACAGAGTATATATCATTTATATCATAAAGAATGGACATTTTCAGGGATTTGTCTGTGAAAGGGCTAATAGACAAGCAATCTCTGAATGTCCTCTAAGTGTGATTTACGAATATGACCATGAAAGGAACTTAGCTGGCTATGAATCTTATATTATTTTCTAACATTTGTTGTCAGAACTTGTCATTTGTGTTTTTCTACCATTTAGCCAGTAAAGCCACCTGCCATTAAATGTTAGTTTATGGTAGGAGTAGTTTCTCACATACAATAGCATATTAAAAAGATTCGTTAACCAGTTGATGGTTCGGACATTTGTATCGTGAACCGGTTCGGTTTGTGAAAATCCTCATGAACTTCAGCCCTAGCACTTAGTGACCCCTGTGATCTAGGTAGTTGATTCGTGTATCTCAAACGCCAAGCAATGATATACTTTGGTAATATGAAGGCGTATGTTAAATCTGGTGATGCTGCTTTCTTGCACTCCAGATTTATGGCGAAAAATGTGTATTCCAGTATACACTTCATGACCCTGTGACCTAGATTAATTGATGCTTTGTCGTGAAACTCATAGAACTTCTATAATATCAATTTGTATGTGCCAAATTTGGTGATTCTACGAACTTGTGTTCCGGATTTATTCCTAAAAAGGTATATTCCGGTATGCACTAAGCGACCCTGTGACCTTGATTTTTAACTTGGTGACTCCAACCTATTAGTTTTTCTAGGCACTTATAATATCGATGTATTGAAATTTTAGTGCTAGCGAACCGCAATTTAAATGTATGTTACCGATTTGGTGATTCTACCTTCTTGCATTGCAGAATTATAGATGAAAATGTATATTCCAGTATAAGATTAACTAATATATGTACTAAATTGGGTGATTCTACCTCATAGGATTCCCGAGAGATGCCTTGGATAAGCAGGCAGACAGACATACGGCACCAACCGCAATACTCAAAACCGGCCTTCAGCGCGAGTTCAGCGGCATGAGTAATTACCCTCACCCCGTAAGAGGAAGAGCTTTTGCGATCAGGTGTGGTCCGTGTGTCTGTCTGTTTGTATGTGTGTCCGCAGCTGTATCTAAAAAACTAAGAATCTGATTTGGCTGAAATTTTAACATGTGGAAACATGCTGTGCAAGAGGGTTTTCAGGCATTGACCCTGATCCAGATAAGAGGAGAACCTGTGTCCGGATTGGATCAAATTCTGGATCTGTGGATATCTCGGAATCTACTCGTCCGATTTGGCTCAAATTTGAACCCTTAGTACACTGATGTCAATATTCAATCTTTTACAGTGTCAATGCGACAGCACCATCTTCCACCAAATTTGTTGAAAAATAAACACCAGTTCATCTTTTACTTTAATTTGAAGATTTTAAATTTTGACATCAGAGTGGTAAGGGTTAACATATGAAAGGCTGTGACCATACACTCTATATGAGTCCACAACTTTGCGCGTGATCCAGGAAACTCCCCAAAATCTGTAAAATCTGAAAACTTTACAATGTGACAAAAACAGGATAGCAAAGGTCTGCAATCTCTAATTGTTCTTGTTGATTATGACATCAGATACTTGAGCACTGACGGATCGGATTCCGGCATAGCTAGGAACGAGAGAGAGAAAGATACTATACATGTAATACAGAGATATAAGTTTTTTATCCACAAGGGTTATTCCCCCATCCCACCCTCATCCTCCTGCTGCTCCTCCTTCTCCGCCTCATCCACCAGAGGGATCTTCTCCAAGCTTGGGTGAAAGCTAAAACGCAACAGCTTGCTTTTCGGACATTTTTCAGTATAGGTCCCACCAGAATGATCTCCAAACTTGGGTGGATATTTGTCCATGGGCTGATGAAGACGCGTGCCAATTTTGGAGTTAAAAGCTAAGACACAACAGCTTTCAGCAACATCGTTTCCGAAAGAGACACGTTTGACGCCATAACAGCCTGATTGAAAACTATATCAGCAACTCGGATACAGAACAAATTTGTCTTTTCTTATGTCTGGCTTCTCATCAGAGACGTATAACTTTTGTATGCCCTCACCTCCCCGATGTGTTCTTATTATTGTTTCAACATTCAATAGGTTAACCTCATCTGTCATTCAGGTTGCGTTTTCTATTTGCATAATGGTGCATAGCTTGACGCAGGATGTAAAACAATGCAGATGTGTGTTTATATGGTATCATTACATCTCAGGTAGTCAGTCGGGTATGTGGCAAAACAAGGTTAACTAACCCATTTAGCTGTCTGACTTACTACTACAAGCCAACAAACAATAATTTCAAAGGACAGTGTAACACTGGAAATGTTGAATATTTTGAAAACAATTTGACTGAAAGTTGTTGGTGGCTACCAACAATTTTCAGTCAAATTGTTTTCAAGATATTCAGGAAGTGAATAATTATTTCCCCTGGAAAATGTTGTCTGAAAAAATTGGTCAGTTTAAATGGTCAAATTTAATAAATAAAATTTTAATTTGATAATTTTTCTGCCAAAAGCTCTCAAGTCTTCTCAAGAACCACTTGGCCAATTTAAAGTATATATAGCAGAAAGCATCCTTTGGGCATAGAGATATAGGTTTGTTTTAAGCGAAGCCGTTCTTGCCCATCTTGAATTTTGGACAATTTTTGGGAACGTCTTTAAAAACCTCTGGGGATTGATTCAGAACTCATAAAAGATAATTTAGGGCAACAGCTGAACCAAGTTTGTTCTTGGGAACTTGATTTGGCCAAGTGCTTCGGCGACCATCATGGATGACCTAGTTTTAACGAAAAGGACTACTACTGCAGAACCACTGAACTGAAAGCCGAAATTTGGGATGATTACGGACTATGGCCCTTAAAGTTTGCTCAAGGGAAGTTGATGCATAAAAATACATGGCCACTGTTAGACCAGTCAAAATATAGCGTTTTTGGCGGCCATATTGGATTTCTTAAATTTGATGGATTTTGAAGCTGAAATTGACTTTATAGTTTTTGTGTGTGCTGATTTCAAATTTACACTTTCAAGACTGTCGGATAAACGGTTTGGTGGCCATCTTGGATCTTTTTCCTGCCAAAATCTCCCATACGAAAGCAATAGGAAATTTCTCATGCACGGCTGACCCGATTTCAGTTGCATCTTTAGGGCATAGGGATCCAAGTTTGTTCAAAGGAAGCCGATCGGCAAATTTGGCCCGCGGTCATCTTGGATTTTTGCTGATTATTAGATCACCTGGCCCTTACCTTATGCCATCACGGCCATCCATAGTTTGTCAGTCCATCCGTCGTCCATCTGTCATGCATCCATCCATCAAATCACATCTCATTTATACTTTGATACTGATCATCATTGTTAGCTCACCTGGTCAGAATGGCTAAGTGAGCTTATGCCATGTCCACCGCCCATTTCCATCCGTTGTCTGTCAACTTTTGCTTTAAAACACTGCTCCTCATTAATCAGCTTCGTGTACCCTTGAGTCTTCCTACCTAATTTGCGGGTCATGGTCGCTAGCCAATAGAATGTCCTTTTTCAAACCTATTTCTCCGACGACCTCTAAAACCACAGGAAATCCTTCTCCACTATAGTCAGCAGTTAAAATAAAGGCCAAAACCGAGGTCAAGATGGATTCTGCCATATTACTCGAAGAAAATTGTTTTGTCAATGGAGTGTCTCCAGAAACAGGTCAGCAACATAGATTTGTCTATTGACAGCAGGATTAACAAAATTGTCCTGGACCAGTCAGTTTCCAATTCTTCATATCCTGATGTAATTGGGGTGGTGAAGCATTGGAACTGGCTGTTCCTAGATAATGCTGGTTTACAAAATCTAATAAATTCAACAATTTGCACTGTTTAAGGGCTACCACAAAGAAGAACACAAAGAACAAGACTATGAAGTCTCGGTTTAGGCCTCGTTCACCGCTCGTTCATAAGCCAGTCACTCCACAGATTTCTTCAGTATCATCAGTCAACATTCTGCAGCCTGCGCCCTTGCAGACCGATGAAGGTCTCGGGCCTAATCAGGTCATAAGTCGGTCCGGTCTGTCACCTGTCACTACTACGTCTTCACAGGATGGGCCGAAGGATTTTCCCACCAGAATGGTCCAGGTCATCACACATCCGCTGTCATCTACAAAGCCAGTTGCTTCATCTTATATTGTTTCTGCTGGTTCTCTGGCTAAGCATCCGGCCCCAGGCCCCGGGTCTGGATGTTGACTGGCTTAGGTTCCCGTTTTCTTCCAGGGGGCCAGGCCTGGATTTTTGTCTGGGTCAGGCCTCTGGGGTGGTGTCGGGCTCAGAGGTTGTGCAGGCTCCGGCCCCACCCCCGGGGTTCTTCCCGGGTCCAGGTCCTCTCCTTTTGGGTTCTTCTCCCGACTTTCCCGCCCAAGATCGGGCACAGGCCCGAATCGGGACCGGTCATTCTGGTGTGTCAGAATCTGTTGAATTTGTTTCCCAGTTTCCCCGCCCCATCTCATTTTCTATTCATCTTTTTGTATAGTACACCTCCTCCCCTCTATGTTGGTAGGCTTGACATACTTACTTTCATAACTTTAGGAGAATTTACATGTCATTCTATATTTATCGTGAATATTTTGTTCTTTTACGGCTATTCTTCCCTTTTTATCACCCGTTTGTTTTACAAATATTCATTTCCTAAAAGTTAGATTAGATTTGCTCTCATGGTATTTTGTGTTTTTCTTTAATACAAGTTTCTTTGCCGTATTTCGTTGTTATTTAGTAGCAGTCAGTATCTCATCAACACGCCCTAGTTTGGCAGTCTATTCGTCCTAGTCTCATTTCGCCTCGGAGACACTATCGCTTTGTTCTCTTCTATTTACCCTTTTTTCAAGGCTATTTTCTTATTTTTAGCTAAAATGTTTTATTTAGATTCATGTTTTTTCCAACCAGTTCGGGATTGGTGATTTTGAGCTCGATATTTATCATTTTTCATTCCCTTTTATCTACTTCTGGTAGCTGTCAAATTGTCATCATCGTTCCTGTCACTTTTTATATAGGTCATTGACAATTGGCCCCGTATATAGTTCATTCCCTTTTTTACATGAAGTTTTCCTTTGGTTACTATATAGATCCTTTACATAGATCAGTTTATTTTAGCTAATTCTATCTGGCTATAGCTGGACTCTCAACCCTCCCATAGGTTTACTTTGGGATTTCTATTTGTCACGAAATCTAGTTAAAACACTTTAATTAAATTTATCTATAATGCTTCAATGTCTCCAACTTTAGTACGGCAATACTTCTATGATGCTTTTTTTCTCCATGCGAAGATAGTGGTAGAGATTGAATAGTAGAAATCAACGCAAGTTACCTCTCTCAGGAAGGGGTTAGAATAAGGATATAGCTCTTATCACTAAGATACATCGCCTTTCACTCGATTCAAGTAACATTACTTTCTAATAATATAAGTCTCTATCTGTTCTCATTGTAACATCCTAAATTATTTAAATAGATTCTTGTACACTTTGGACTTATACTGAGATAACTCAAGAATTATCTTAACTATCAACATCCTAACTGTTATCAGCCTAGTCCTAACCGGAATATTGAGGCTTTTAGCCTTTATTCTTCATTTATGGCTTTCTTTATTCAGATATTATGTTTCATACTAGTATATCTTCCATTGGTAGGCTTCTTATCTCCTTTCGTTATTAGGTCTTCTTAATTTGTTTTATTGTATTATGTGTATAATCATTGTGCACTTTTCATTTTGTAAACAGGATCGATTTATAAGCATCCTTAATGGGGCGTTCTTTCCATCTTTAGTCTTACTGGTTGCAAGTTTGCTTCTATGCATGACATCATATCATGGAAAGGTCCCTCTGGTCTGTGTTTTCACCCACCTGGAGGTCTCTTTCGACCTCTCAGGCGAGGTTATTTCCCTACCTCCCAATGTGCAGATAATGGTATCCACAATTCAACCTCTCAAGATAGGCCAGTTAGTGTCAGCCACATCTTTCTTTAGGTTTAGGTATAGAAAGTGATTCCTGGGGCTCCTCTGATGAAAAGATCCTTCCAGTTCTATCTTATGACCCACTGGAATCAGTCTAGATTTCTTAATCATTGGATTTTCATAAATTTCAACTCATGAACCATTGGCGGTTTTGGAAAGTCAGTCAATCCCTGTTATTTGGTGTCCCTCTTCATCCACCATCTCCTCAAGCCATCTTTTTCATGGATACATCCCTGCTAGGATGGGGCTCCTGTGGGACTCCTAGAAGATTTCTGGATCCTGGTCCCTCACAGAATCTTCCTTTCATGTCAACCTTTTAGAACTGTGGGTGTTTTTTTCCATGCCCTAGTTCATTGGGAACCCCTGATTCTCTGTCTTTCAATTTTTATCCGATCAGACATTTCACAGTAGGCACATTCTTCTTTCATCAGGGTGTGTGTACGTGCGTGCGTGCGTGTGTGTCCAGGTTGGTCTATATCTGTCGATCATCACTGATCGTTCTTCATTGGTACATGTCCCTCATCTTTCTCTCTCTGGGGAAGTTATTCCCCTCCCTTCCCAATGTCCTGAGGTTGTTGTCCACAATTCAGCCTCTCAAGGTAGGCCAATTAGTTACGGCCAGATCCTTTCTCAGATTCATAGGCCTCATGTTTTCAGTCGAAAAGACCCTTCCAGGTTTATCTTATGGGCCATTGGAATCAGTCTCTAGATTCTCTGGATCTTCCAATTCTCATCAAGTTCTCTCTCATCAGTCATTTCCAGTTTTGGTAAGACCATGAGTCCCTTTTATTAGGGGTTCCTCTACATCTTCCAAACCCTCAGGCAATTATCTTCACAGATGCATCCCTGAAGACGTGGGGATCCATTTGGGAATCCAAGAAGATTTTGGGAACCTGGTCCCTCACAGAATCTTCCTTCCATGTCAACCTTTTAGATATGTGGGCTGTTTTCCATGCCCAAGTTCATTGGGATCCCTTGATTCTCAGTATGGCAATTCTTATCAGATCAGACATTTCACAGTGGTCTCGTTCATCAATCATCGAGGGGGACCAGGTCGGTCTCTGTCGAGAGTCCATGATCATGCTTCAGTGGTGCAAGTCCCACAACATTTCTCTTTAAGCATCCCATGTCCCTGGCAAACTGAATTTCTGGTAGACCAGTTATCTCGCCCTTCCAGGATCCCAGAAACAGAATGGGAGTTGAAAGATGTAGTAGCTCAGTCGATTTTTCTTCAGTTCGGTCATCCCGACATAGACTTGTTTGCTACCCTCAAGAACAGAAAGATATCCACCTTCATATCTCCCTGTCCGGAACCCATGGCTTTTTCAGTGGGTGCTCTAGTTCAGTCTTGGGACAATATGTTCGCTTTCGCCTTTCCCCCGACGATTCTCATTCCTCTAGTCCTCAGAAAAATCAGACAACATCCTTGTGTAGTCCTATTGATAGCTCCGTTTTGGCCAACAAAATCATGGTTTCCGAATCTCCCGGACCTTCTTGTAGATCTCCCTCTGCTACTTCCTGTCTCCCACAATATATTGTCCCAGAACAGAGGCAGGATTCTCCATCAGAATCCAGAACTCTTTCGTCTGGAAGCTGTCAAGCTGCCACCTTCTTCGTCAGTCTTTTGAGTCAGTTCTCAAGAACTTTTGGAGAAATCCCTCAGATCTTCCACTAGAAACATTTATAAAGCTTGATTTGAGTTTTTCAAAGATGGTGCTCAGACCATTCTATCTTGCCCTCTGAGGCCTCTGTAACTCAAGTCACTGATTTTCTGGTCTTCCTCTTTGATCAGAAAAAACTCAGTTAACACACCATCCGATCCTATCGTTTTGGTCTGAACTCCTTTGTTCAGTGTCTTACTGTTCCTTCAGTGCAAGTTCAGAAACACTTTCACGACCTTATTAGAGGTATGGGTAATTCTAGCCCCCCCCCCCCTTTATAGAACCTCTCCCTACTTGGAACCTTTCACTAGTTCTACAAGTTCTCGCAGGGAAGCACTTTGAACCTTTGGGTTCTGTTTGTTTGAAACACCTTACACTTAAAGCAGTATTCCTGTTAGCAGTAGCTTCAGCCAGCAGTTGTTCTGAAATTCATGCCCTTCTTCTGCTGAACTAGATAGGTTTCAGGTTACTGGGAATAGCATTATTCTCTATCCTAGGGCAGAATTCCTGTCAAAACTCAATCAGTTAATTCTTAGGCAAACCTATTGTAATTCACAAACTTTCCTCTTTTTCTCCAGATGATTCTGTCTGGTGTCCAGTTAGGGCCCTTAATATGTATAAACTTTGCACTGAGTCCAAATGATCCGACAATAGAAATCTATGTCACATTTGTTGAAGGTGTGGATCGTCCTGCCTCATTAACAACTATTTTTCATTGGATAGCTGATACCATCAAAATTTGCCATGATTGGCCTCTCCTGGGGACAATGCTATCGTGGGTGTTAAGGCCCATGATGTTAGGGGCCTTGCCACCTCTTGTGCCCTTTTTAACGGATCTTCTCTAGATGACATTATGCAGTTGCTAATTGAAAATCAGCAAATACATTTATTAACTTCTATCTTAAAGATTCTGGACCGTCTTCATTTTTCTATAAGAACATTCATAAGGTAGCTTCAGGGACCATGACTCATCTTCCTTCATCATCATCTTCATCTTCTAAACGTTCTTCATCATCTTCATTCATATAAGCCTTATTCTAGTGGTGAGTGTGAATTCATTGCTTCTCTTTCCTGAATGTACATCACTTCTTTCATATCATCCCTTGCATGATCTTTATGTTTAATATCTTCTTGGGATCAACTATGATCCCTCTTCATTTCTTATCCTGCTTCTTCTATTACTTCTATTAAGATGTTGTGAGAGAACTCTGAGGAATTACTATCTTTATAGTATCTTACTCATCTTGTTATTACTAACTTCGTACTCGTCTCTATTTTTACATCAATGTTGAGCAAAATTTGCCTCCCTCCGGGCTTTGTTGAATGTTGAAATCTGTATTTGAGCTATAGTAATGCAAGGAGGTAGGTTGTAATGTAGTAATAATGACCAGACGATCCGGAGAGTCTGGTCTTATGTTTTACTAATTACATATACCTCATTACGGCCCATCTCAAGCCTCCCCTCTGTGGAATTGGGGTTGGTGGGGGGGGGGGGGGGGGGGGGGGCTTGAGGCTTCATTGTAATGGTCATATCTTGTTAGATTAGTTATATTCAACATAAGATATTCATTATATCATTCAGTCTTTGGGTATACCTGAATATGTCAGTTTTTGTCATATTTGGGTATTTCAGAATGAAAATTTCAGTCATATAATGTGGACTATTTAGGTTAGTTTTTAATTTTAGCTTTAGTCAGATATTCAGAGCCGAGTAGTGACAGGATCATCTGCCGCTTCATGGATCTGCTTAAAGCTGGAATATATGACTGGATTTGTCAAAGAAAGGAAGTCTTGGTTGCTACAACAAGGTCATGTGATAGCTATCAGCCAATGAGGTTGTCATTGTGCTTAATGACCTTCTCAGTGGCTATGGGTATTGGATTAACCCTCTTCTTGCCTCATTCCGAGATATAGCATTCAAGCGAATTACTATGGATCTCATCATTAGAAAGAGTATGGAGATTGCTGAAGAAGCCTTCAGTCACTCTGTAACCACAATACCCATCAAACATTGGCTGTAAAAAAATTCATCCTACTGCGCTTCCCTTCAGAGAAGGAAAGAGCAATAGTAATGCAAGGAGGTAGGTATATGTAATTAGTAAAACATAAGACCAGACCCTCCAGGTCATCTGGTCGATCGCTAGCATCCATTATTGCCAGATATTTCTTTTTACACAATGTTCTAGATGATGATCTCTAGTTCTTCTCCTACATTTTGATTGGCTGTTATGATGCATTTGAACACAAAATACACTATGTTATTGAAAAAAGAACACACTGGTGCAACTGCGCATTCTCTGTATGCATGCAGAGTGAGTTTAGGCAGTCACTCTCATAGTTACTCGAGTATGTACTTGAGGCTACCCTCCTATTTACGCATATGCCGGCGAATATAACTTACCTGGTACGAATAATGTTTTTTTAGCGCAACTAGTTTCTATTGCTTACTATTGCTATTGGCAAATATCTAATGCTTATGATATCATGATATTGTGAGCAATGTCAAAACGATATTGTAAGTAGCTCAAGTCGTTTGAGCACAACCCTACATAAAATCGCTCTAGAACTGGACACCACTGTCCATGATGATGTAGAAAACACAACAAATATTATTTCCATCAGGTCTTGGACCCAAGGAGGTGGTTTAAAGGCCACAACACAAATCTTCCACACATAGCCAAAATAATGAGTAACTGTCAAACTAAAATTGTGATATATATTATCACATGTAGACAGTGCAAAAACAACATATGCGAGAAATGAAAAGAGCGTTCAGATCCGATTTCAAGAGCACCTACCCCAAATGACCAGTTTCCACAAGCACATATGCTAGGATATCTCTGTATCTGGATACTTCACATCAGAAGGCCATGTGGAATTTAGGATTTTTCATGTCCTGTCATCAGACACCGATGACCAGATCTCCACGTCTTGGAGACAAGCAGAAGAAAGCCACTAAACAAATCACCTCCACTGTATGATACCCTATGACATCAATCAGGCGGGGTGAGAATGCCACAAAAAAGTCTCCCACTATGCTTTATATCTTGATTAATGTATAATTCCTATGCCATTTCCCCCAAACTCTACGGTGATTGTGACATCATACTGGCCTATCATGAAGTACAACATATGATGTCACACTCACATGGCTATGACGTTTATCACGAGTCTCAGAGGATACACCAACAACAGAATCACACTGAATTCTACTAACATCCATCCACAGACCCATCTATACACAGTTGAATAAGAAGACACACAGTTGTCCCGACTGTAGGAAGACTTATAAATGTTTAGCAAGTAACAATAGACACTGAAAGAATGCATGCTGTGAAGAGAAGCTATGGATATGTGTCACCTGTAACGCATGACTCTCACAACCAGAATACGTGCGTGGCCATTTAGAAACGAAACACAATATGAAACAGAAATTTCAGAGGCACATTCTTGGTTCAACATCAGTTGTTGACAAGCTTAAAGATATTTACAGTATCTCGGAATGGTTCCACAACCCCTGGTTCGCCACCAATAGAGACAACAGAACCATCACGTCCCATCAACCGATGGATGACCAATGAATCCACAACTCAGAATTCCACCAGATGAATTTACATCCTTTGTGTGTACGTGACAACCTTAATTTTCAGAATTCATGCTCACATAGACTTCGTTCAAACTCAGACACCTCACCCTTAGAAGGCGTGAGATACGTATACCTCCCCAAAGGGATGAGGACAGATAGGCCCGAGTTCGTCAGCCACAGTACAGTTGTGATGAAAGACCCGCTCAATAGCGACCAGGTATGAACACGAGTTAGAGAGTAAATTTGTTCCAAAAAATTTTCTATTTTCTCAGAAAATGTCCATTTGCAGACCAGACAATTTTTGAAAATTTACCACTGGAATGACTGGCTCTGTTAACATATAGGTACAGTTTTTGACATAAAACTAAAAAGTTTATATGCATTACAATTATCAACAGTGATGATTATTAATACTGTATCTATTAACACCAAGTAATGTACTATTCTGGTGACCACTGTCACCACTATTTAAAAACAGAATATGACACTCATCTTATATTTGAACCAGCTCCTAGGGCCTTAACGTCATCATTATCATCATCCTCACAATCACCATATCACCATTTCCCCCCCCCCCCCACCCCACCCACCCCACCCCCGATTTTGGTAAATGCTGTTAAAAGGGGTTTTGGGAAGTGTGTGTGTGTGTGTGGGGGTGGGGGTGGGGGTGGACCTCCAAATGGAAGTTTAGTTCTCATGTAGTGGTTTCCAATAGTTGAATTCTTGCGGTATCTGAAGAGCGATGGTGGAAGAGAAGATGTTTCTGCCTATTGGACTGCTTGTTAGAACAGGCCATTATTTGAGTATGCTAGACTTGGTGGGCAAGGAAGGTGTTTTGGGCTGAGATGAAGATGCTAGAATCCAATATTTTGAAGGTTTTTTGGCGTATAATAACAGAGAGTCTGTTTATGTACGCAGTTGTATGACCTTTAATGTACCCTGATCCCTGCATGACCCTGATCGCTGCATGTTGAAAGCTTCTTGACATCTCCGTCTTCTATCTTCTCATTAGCTTCCCGTTGTAAGTGACTCCCTGGATTTTTATTTGACTCGCAACTGGTTATAATTCGTTAATATAACAATCGATCTGTCAAATTACATTTCCGATAGACGGCCTATTTTGCAACAATAGCGTGTCACACTTATCGCTTAACTTTTTTACTTTCTTCACGAAAATTAAAATTAAAATGTCTATTTGCAGCCCAAAGAGAAGATTAATTTTTTAAAGTATCGCTGGAATGACTGGCTCCAGTTACCGAGCCAGTGATTCCAGTGGTAAATTAAAAAAAATAGTCTCCTGGTCTACAAATGGCCATTTCAAAAGACTGCTGCTGGTTTTGGCTGGCTGTTTTAAACGGTTAATATTCAGCCAAATTTACATTTAAATCACTTTAAGGAAATTAAATGAAATTAGTTAAAGATGATAACACTTTGAAACTCCATGTGGTCACACTTTATTTGGACTGGCACTTTTGCCAAGTCCCCTGCCAAGGGTGTATTATTATCCGAGTGCCTAGATTCCATCTTGATGACAATTTGATGTCTCAATGCCACAATGGTTTGAATCATCACACAGTTGGTGTCCCTAATGCTGTTCTAAGTATGGAGCTTTCACTTTTAGCTATGCCCCGCTCATCTCTATCTAAGCTCCACCCACACCTCCCTCATGTTGGGATCGATCGATCTCTGAACTTCCTGACTATTAATTTCCAGAAAACTATACAGGTAAGCTGTTGAATATTTTGAAACTAATTTGGCTGGGTGCTGTTGCTGCCGATGGCAATTCGTATGTATCAGACTATTAAGCGTTAAAGACGGGCATAATCGAATCATGATTATGACATCAGCATACACATCGCGTAATTGATTATGACGTCATGATTGAGTGAGGAAATGGATTCATGAATTAAGTATTCACATATAAAAACATTTGGTCTTAATCCTTTGACCACATTCAAGAAAATTTAAATTTTCTATAGATGTCCATTTGCATGCCAAGAGAGGATTATGTTTTTTAATGTATGATCACTGGAATGACTAGCTCGATTATTGAGGTAGTCATTCTGTTGGTAAGATTTTTTAAATAACCTTATTATCCCCACGTTTTTAAAAATGTCTGGGATATTGTAATCGCCTCTGTCCGCCTGTCCCTCTCTCCATCCATCACGCTATCTCCTCCCCAACCATTGGGTGGAATTAAATCGAATTTGGTATGTGGGTTACCCATATTTTTGATTCCGCTTTGCAAGACTATATTTAGATTTGTCTCTGCCCCAGGTGTGGGCGTGGCAGGGGTCAAAAGGTCAAATCAGTTGTAACGCAGCTCCTCTGAAATCATTAGATGGAACGCAACTAGATTTGATATCTGAGTTACCATAAGATTGTGGAGTGCAAGAGGCCATTTAGATTTGGCTCCGCCCCCAGGGGGTGGGGGATGGGTCAAAAGGTCAAATTTTAACCAGTGGAAATTGATTGTAATGCATCGCCTCCAAAACTGTTGGACAGAATTCAACCAAATTTGGTCTATGGATTACCCATATCAATGTGGAGTACATGAGCACATTTCAATTTGGCCCTGCCCCCAGGGGTGGGTGAGGGGTGGGGACCAAAGGTAAAAATATTGATTGTAATGCCACTCCGCTGACACTGTTGGACGGAATTCAAATAAATTTAGTATGTAAATTACCCATATCAATGTGGAGTACCAGTATATGAGCACATTTACATTTAGCCCACCCCCAGAGGGTGGGGTATGGGTCAAAAGGTCATGAAATTGATTGTAATGCAACTCCTCTGAAATCGTTAGATGGAACTCAACCAAATTTGATATCTGAGTTATTCCTATGATTGCGGAGTACAAGAGGTCATTTAGATTTGGCTTCGCCCCCAGGCGGCGGGAGAGGTGTCAAAATGTCAAATTTTGACCTGCAGAAATTGATTGTAATGCATCTCCTCCGAAACCATTGGACAGAATTCAACCAAATTTGGGATGTGAGTTACCCATATCAATGTGGAGTGGATGAGCACATTCACATTTGGCTCCGCCCCCAGGGGTGGGGGATGGGGTCAAAAGGTCATGAAATTGATTGTAATGCAACTCCTCTGACACTGTTGGACGGAATTCAACCAAAGTTGGTATGTGAGTTACCCATATGATCGCGGAGTGCAAAATGACATTTACATTTGGCTCCGCCCCCGGGGGCGGGTTGTGGGGTGTGCCAAAAGTTCAAAGCGGTGAATGTGGGGATTTGCGAGGACGCGTCATCGACCGATCAATCTAGTTTGTTTTGTAAATGGTCATTTTTCCAGACCACTGCAGAGGATGTTTTTGGCCAGCTTGTGTGTTGTTAAAGCATTAGCGATCAAACAATTATGACAGTTTTGCGCCTACATGACAGAAAGTCCATATGAGCTTATGTCATGGTGATCATCATTCCTGATCCGTTTGTCCTCAACTTTTAAATGACAAACTCGCAAGAACCGCTGGGCTTATTTCAATTAAATTTGGCGGGAAGCCTCCTTAGGGCATAGAGATATAAGATTGTTCAAAGAAAGCTGATTAGTTGTTTTTTGGTGTCATCCAGCTTCCTGGATTTTGTGCTATTTTTGAAATTTATACCAGTACATTTAAGCATCTTTTCTGAGACTGTTTGGTGAGATAACGTCTTCCAGGACTAGAGCTGAACCAGGTTTGTTGAAACGAGCCTGACTTTTGGAGGTTCTAGGGGACCCCACACCTAGAAATCTAGATTTGACAGGAAGCATCCTTGTGTGAGAGTTGAAAACATTTGATAAAACGATTGTGATTGGTCTATTTGGGCGACTAACAGCCATGGATGCTGGGCTATTTTTAGAAATACCTTTAACCCTGTTTGCGTCAACAGAGGCTCAAAGTTTTCAAAACATTGTTTATATCAATTAACCCTTTAATGCCAAGATTTCTGGAGAAGATAATAATTTTAACGCAGTATTAACGTCCATTTGCAGGCCATTAAGAGAAGAAGACAATTATTTGCCAATGGAGCTTTCCAGTTTGGCTATGCCCCGCCCACACCTCGCTATTGATCAATTGGGATCGATCAATCCCTGAACTCACTGACTATTAATTTCTAGAAAACTATACAGGTAAGCTGTTGAATATTTTTGAAACTACTTTGACTGGGTGCCGTTGCTGCCTATCATGCCTATGGCAGCAACAGCGCCCAGTCAAATTACATTCAAAATATTCAACTCAGTGTTTATTAAATAGTAAAGACATGCAATTTGTACAACGTGTCGGATTATTAAATGTTTAAAATGGACTAAATCGAGTCATTCATGACGTAGTGATTATGAGGTCATCCTACACGGCACGTAGTTGATTATGACCTCATATGATGGATGGATAAACTGGAAAGGTTGGTTTATTAATAGAATCTACAAAGATAGCTTTTTGTTAGGCTATAGAGGCTGCTTTTGGCCGGCCTGGCCATTGAAGGGTTAATGGTCTACAGAAGCCAGTTTTTTGACTTAGTCAATGTCCATTCCCTTAATGACTCAGGCTCGGTAACCGAGACACTCGGGCTTAGTTTAAAAGGCCAAAATTTATCAAGAAAATATAAACATTTTCTCGCAGAATTTTCATTTGTAAAATAAAAATACATTTCTGAAGACCATTTCACTGGAGGCCATTTTCAACTGGCTTGACCAATAACCCTTTAATCCTCAAATTTAGTTGAAGTAAACTTCAATCTTATAGAAAAAGTCTGTTTGCGGACAAAGAGAAGATTATTATTTAGAGTCTACCACCGAAATGAGAAGCTCGGTTATCAAGCCAGTTACTCCAGTGGTGAATTTTTAGCTCACGTGGCCCTGAAAGGCCAAGTGACCTTACGCTGTGGCAACCATCCGTCGTCCATCCATCAACTTTTCCTTTAAACAACTTCTCAAGAACTACTGGGTCGATTTCAATTATATTTGGCAGGAAGCATCTTTAGAGTATAGGGATCCAAGTTTGTTCAAACGAAGCCGATCGGCCATCTGCGATTTTGGCTGATTTTTTTAAACGTTTTTAAAAATCTCCGAAAATGCTTGTGGGATCGATTCAAAACTCATGAAATATCATCTAGGCCAAGAGCGGAAGGGATCAGCCGAAATTTGGGAGATATGATTAGGGACTAAGGGCCATTAAAGTTTGCTCAAGGGAAGTTGATTCGTCAAAAAACATGTCCACCGTGGGCCAATCAAAATGTAGCATGTTTGGCGGCCATATTTGACTTTTTTATTTGATGGCTTTTGAGGCCGAAATGGCTTTTATATACATGTTTTTGGGGTATTCTGATCTCAAATTTGCCATTTTCAAAACTGTCGGATAAACAGTTTTGCAGCCATCTTGGATCATTTTCCTGCCAAAAGCTCCCATACTAAAGCAATGGGAAATTAAAAATGTCTTCTCGAGAACCACTAGGCCCAATTTCAGTTATATTTGGCAAGAACAATCCTTAGGGCATAGAGATTCAAGTTGTTCAAATGAAGCCATCGAAATATATTTTTAAATCTGCTCGGAAACTGCTTGGCGCATCGATCCAAAACTCATTAAATATGATCTAGGGAGAGCCGAACCAAGTTTGTTCAAGGGAACTTGATTGGCTAAATAGTTTGGCAGCCATCTTGGATGACATAGTTTTCGCGAAAACGACTTCTCTAGAACCGCTAAAGGGATCAGGCCAAAATTTGGGAGCTATGATTAGGGAATAAGGGCCATTAAAATTTGTTCACGGGAAGTTTATCCGTAAAAAAAACCATGGCCATATTCTGATCTCAAATTTGCCATTTTCGAATCTGTCGGATAAACAGTTTGGCGACCATCTTGGATCATTTTCCCGCTAAAAGCTCCAATACTAAAGCAATGGGAAATTTAAAATGTGTTCTCGAGAACCACTGATCCGATTTCAAATATATTTGGCAGGAACAATCCTTAGGGCATAGAGATTCAAGTTTCTTCAAATGAAGGCGGTCGGCCAATTTGGCTGGTGACCACCTTGGATTTTGGCCGATTTTTAGAAATATATTTTTAAATCTCTTAAACCGCTTGCCGCATCAATCCAAAACTCATTAAATATGATCTAGGGCAACAGCTGAAACAAATTTGTTCAAGAGAACTTGATTGCCCATATAGATTGGCGACCATCTTGGATGACCTAGTTTTGAAAGCAACTTCTCCAGAACTGCTGAAATGATCAGGCTGAAATTTGGGAGATCTGACTAAGGACCATTAAAGTTTGTTCAAGGGAAGTTGATCCATTAAAAAATATGGCTGCCATGGGCCAATCAAAATGTAACCTGTTAGGTGGCTATATTTAATTTTTTTTGGACACATTTTGAAGCTGAAATTGGTTTTATGTATGTTTTTTGGCTATTCTGATTTCAAATTTGCCATTTTCGAAACTGTCGGATAAATGGTTTAGCGGCCATCATGGATAATTTTCCAACCAGAAACTCCCATGTACTAAAGCAATAGGAAATTTCAAGTGTATTTGGCAGAAAGCATACATAGGGGATAGAGATACACATTTGTTCAAATGAAGCTGGTCGGTAATTTGTCTGGCGGTCATCTTAGATTTGTGAAATGCCTTTAAAAATCTTCTTTTATGAATCTTCAAGGGGGATTGATTCAAAACTCATGACAGGTTATCTAGGGAAACAGCTGAACCAAGTTTGTTCAATGGAACTTAGCAGTCATCTTGGATGACCTGGTCTTCATGAAAACGACTTCATCTCCAGAATCGCTGAACAGATTGGGCCGAAATTTGGGAGATATGATTATGGCCTAAGGGCCATTAAGGTTTGTTCAAAAGAAGTTGATACATAAGGAAACATGGCCTCTGTTTTCTTGTTACAAGTCTGCTCAACTCCTTAGGGTTCTACTTATTGTTGATGACCTTTCCTAAGTTGAAATGCCTATGTTGCGGGTGAGCGATACAGGCCCCTTGGGCCTCTTGTTAAAGAATATTCTTGTTGTTCTCACTGCAGAAGGGGTTTGTGGTGGGATTGAGGATTAAGGGAGAGAGTTAAGATAATTACAGTATATACAGTATACAGGTCATAAATAAGTTAACATGTTTGCAAAATGAAAACAGAAACATATTAGTTAATAAGAAATGATTTGGTGAATATTTTGAAGATAATTGACGTATTAACCACTCTTGTCAGCTTAACCCTTTAATGGTCAAGTTGGTAAAAATTACCTCTGTGGTGATCTTGAGAAATGACCATTTGCAGGCTAATAGAAGAATATTTTTGAAAATTTACCACTGGAATGACTGGCAAAAATCTAAATGTCCTTGAAAGGTATTGGAAATTAAATGTTAGATTGAAATAAATAATATTTTGAGTACTTTAATGCCCTTTTGACACAAGAGGGGTCCAAATATTCACGGGTACATTTTATTTTGTTTTGGAAACACGTTAAGTTATTTCGGAGTTGGAATTTTTTTAAATAATAATAATTTGTAAAAAAAACCTCGACTAAACTCCATTTCCAATACTGTTTTAGCACATCCATTTCTTTCTTAAAAGAAATAATTGTGTGTAAGGAAAACAGCGAAGACATGCGATGTGTCTGGGCATGAAATACACGCGCAGCGAGACCTCTCCCCCAAGGCAAAATAATTGGAAATTAGAAAGAATCGTTTCAGGCATTATAATTTAATTGGCATCCATTGCTCTGTCTTTGTTAAGCTCCGTTAACCCGTTTACCATCACAGCCCAAGTAGATGTTGTACTTGTAGATTGTAGCAAATATATCAAGCTGAATATTTTGAAAATAAGCTAACTGAAAGTTGTTGCTACATCAACATGCAGTCAAAGTATTTTCAAAATATTTACTGCGGGATTTGGTGGTTCAATATAGCTGCAGAAACTTAATTAACCCTTTAAAGCCTTAAATTTGTTCAAGAAAATTTCAAATTTCTGGCGAAAAAAATGTCAGTTTGCAGATTAAGAGAAGACTATTTTTGAAACTTTACCACTGGAATGACTCGCTTGGTTATCGAGCCAGTTATTCCAGTGGGAAATTTTCAAAAATAATCTTCTCTTGGACTGCAAATCGACATTTCTCAAGACCACTACTGAAGCCATTTTTGGCTGATATGAATGTTAAAGGGTTATTTGGTTCTGTGATGGAGAAAATATCAAAGAATAAGAGTTACTAAATACCGAGTATGTTGTCAAATTAACCTTTTGGCTCTCAAATTTGTTCAAGAAAATTTCAATTTTCTCATAGAAAATGTTCATTTGCAAGCCGAATAGAAGATTGTTTTTGAAAATTTACCACTGAGATCTTCTTCTTTTCGTTCGCTGATCATACCGCCAGTCCTACCACTGAGATGATTGGCACAGTTTTCGAGCCAGTCATTCCAGTTGTAAGTTTTCAAAACCATTCTTCCCTTGGTCTGCAAATGAACATTATCCATGAGAACTGCAGATCTGGGTTTTTTTGTTTTTTTGAGTATTAATTAGTTATTATAATTATTAGGCAGGATAGTAGCACTCATTATTTTAAATAGAAGTTCCATGTCTCAATTACATGATAGCTCTACAGGAAGTTTATTGAATATTTTGAAACAAATTTGACTGGAACGTGCTCCCAGTGAAATTGGTTTCAAAATTTTTAACAGAATATTCCTTACTTTGTAAAGAGATTATCATTTCTGTTCTGTAATGGAGGAATCCAGTTTAAGCTACGCCTCGCCCAGCTCTGGCTAAGCTCCACCCACACTTTGCCTGTGTTGGGATCAATCGATCTCTGCACTATCTGAATTTCAATTTCCAGAAAACATAATACAGGTAAGTTGTGAATATTTTGAAACAAATTTGTCGGGGTGATTTTGCTGCCTGTGGGTTCAAAATATTCAATAGTATGTTTCATAATTAAGACATACAATTCAAACAACCTGACAGTCTATTAAGCATTTAACCGTTTAACACTCCTGTTAACCAGCCATTCCAGTGGTAAATTTACAAAAATAGTCTTCACTTGGTCTGCAGAAAAACAGTTTCATGAGAAAATGTCAATGTTCTTGAACAGATTCGAGGGTTAAAGGGTTAAGCGGACTAAATCGAGTTACTCAGGACGTAATTGATTATGATGTCATCCTACATGTCACTTAGTTGAATATGATGTCATGCGATTGATGGATAAACCATATACCTCCATTGGGTTAACCATTTCTTAGTGAATCCAGCCAAAACGGGCCTCTGCACTGTCAGCGCTGTAACATAGCGCAAGCCCTCACGCAAATACATATGAAAATAATTGCCACGGGAATGGAGTTCTTGTCAGTCACCTGCCATGGACATGCATGCTACATTTTTTGTGTTTGCAAAATACCAGAATAACGTGCGTATCCTAATTTCAATGAGGATATGCACTCCGTTTTAATTATTAGCATTCCCTGATGGCATTCACCTCAAAATGTTAGCCCTTTAACGCTCAAAGCGGCCAAAGATGGCGTCTACATTTGTCTTGGAAAGTGTCCATTTGCAGACAAAAAGAAGTCCATTTTTTAAGATTTATCACTAGAATGACTGGCTCGATAACCGAGCCAGTCAGTCCAGTGAGAAATTTTCAAATATGGTCTTCTCTTGGACGGCAAATGGACATTTTCTATGAACAAATTTAAGAGTTAACCCTTTAACACCCGTATCAGCCAAAACGATAACCGAGCCAGTCATTCCAGTGGTAAACTTTTAAAAATAGTCTTGGTCTGCAAATGGACCTTTTCTATGAAAAAATTGAAATTTCTTGAACACATTTGAGGGTTAAAGGGTGAAGTTACAGCATGGACTGGTCTTTAGGAATGCCCATTTGCAGGCTGAGTGAAGATCATTTTGACAATCTTCCAGCACTGGCCTGGCTGGATATCAAAGCCCGTAATTATGCCATGATAAATATTTTTTAAATAGTAATATTTTGGCTTTTTAACCATTTAGCACTCATATAAGCCAAAATGGCTTCTGCAGTGGTTTTGAGAAATGTCCATTTGTATATCAGAAGACTATTTTTGAAAATTAACCACTGGAATAACTGGCTCGATAACCGATCATCTGCAAATGGAGATTTTGTATGAGGAAAATTTAAATTTTCTTGAACAAATTTGAGTGTTAAAGGGTTAATGGACATTCACTTAAATCCAAAGTTAAATTTTCTTCATAAATCTTGATGTTTAACCCATAAATTTGTTCATGAAAATTTAAATTGTCACATTGAAAATATCCATTTGCAGATCTACCAACAAAAGATTATTTTTGAAAATTTACCAATGGAATGACTGGCTCATTTCTGTGGTAAATTTTCAAAAATAGTCTTCTCTTGGTCTGTCAACTGGACATTTCTCAGGACAACTACAGGAGCCAGACTTTTGGCTGATGTGAGCATTAAGGCGGTATAACTAGTGTGCTAATTTAATGGTAGCAAAAACTCACTCAAGCTGCCTGTGTAATTTTTTGCGGAGCACATTTTTGGAAATTCAGAATGAAAATAGTTCAAATTCCTGATATATTAATTTGTCTAAATTAACCCCGTTAAAACTCAAGACTGTTAAAACTGGCTTCTGTGGTCCTGAGAAATGTCCATTTGCAGACCAATAAGAGACTATTCATTTCCGAAATTTTCCCACTGAAATTATTGGTTTGCTGATTGAGCCAGTCATTATCGAGCCAGTCATTCTAGTCATAAATTAAAAAAAATTATCTTTGAGGATGAAAGCGTTACTAAAGACACTCCAGAAAGAAATTCTTCTGTATTGTACTTCTTTTGGTCTGATTGAACAAGTTGGCAACGGAGTTTTATATCCATCCTATGAGCATTGTTATCTAGTGAAAAGAAAACATTTCTAAAATCTTCTTCATTCTTCGTCCCTAATTAAGAATTATAATAAATCTTTTAATCATATTATAAGCAATTATCGAATAAGAAATAAAAATATCTATTTTCGTTTGCTAATCGAGCGTGGTATATAATTGTTTTGTCTCATTTTAAGAGTAATGTAATGAGTTTTGGAGAGAGATTCCTTTGGAGCCGTCGTATTAAATCTAGTTTGTTTCTTAACCCTCTAATGGTCAAGCCAGCAATAACCGACGTGTTTCTTAACCCTCTAATGGTCAAGCCAGCAATAACCGACGTCTGCAGTGGTCTTGAGGAATGCCCATTTGCAGACCAAGAGAAAACTATTTTTGAAAATTTACCACTGGAATGCCTGGCTCGATACCCGAGCCAGTCATTCCTGTGGTAAATTTTCGAAAATAATTCTCTCTTGGCCTGCAAATTACATTCAAATTTGACCATTAACTGGTTAAATGTCCATTTATTTTGCGCAAATTAAAATCTTCGTAATCTATTTAAAATCTACCATTTCTGTTGTGGTTTAAATTGAAAAATTATTTTACATTAGCAATGGATGAATACAGTTTTAGATATAGCTACGTTCCACTCCATGCACGCTTTGCTCGTGTTGGGATCAATCGATCTATGTACTCTCTGAATCTCAATTTCCAGAAAACTTTACAGCTAAGCTATTGAATATTTCGAAACTAATCTTACTGGGTGCTGTTGTTATGGCGTCATATGATTGACCTATAAACTGGATTCCTGCATTATTTTTCATATCTTTAATTGATGGATCTCCGTTTGAAATGAGTGAAAACAAGATTGTAATGTATGATTGTTTAACCTGAAAGCCTTTAATGGTAAAGATTTTGACTGTCAAGATTGGTCAAGAAAATTTAACTGTCCATTTGCAGAGCAAGGGAGATTATGTCATGGCAACCATCTACATTAAAACATATCTCCTAAATCACCTGGTAGACTTTAACCGAGTGTGGCTGGAATGATCCCATCATGATTTTGTCTGCGGCTCTCTTTGATTTCTACAAAAACTTCTAGAATTCTTTAAATTGCTGCTCCTCCTTAAGCAATGGACTAATTTCAATGAAACTTGGGGGAAATTATCCTATGGTTCAACACTTTAACAAGTTTTTTGATTGGTTACTTTCTTTTGCCAGCCATCTTGAATTTTTCCAACAATTTTCCGAAATCCTGAAATAAAATTTACCATTCAAAACCATTAAAAAATTTGGCAGGAAGGAGCTTAAGGTCGTCTGATCCTGAACTTCTATTCAGAATTTTGGTTGTTGCATCTTTTCAGTGGCCAGCTTGGATTTTCTGAAAATGTTCAAGACATCCTTTAAAACGTGTCTCCTAAACCACATGGCATATTTTAAACAAATTTGGCTGGAAGGATCCTTTAGTGGTAGATCCCAAAACTTGAATTCTATTTGATTTTTATGGCAGCCATCTTGGATTGGCCAAACATTTTCAGGAACTCCTTTAAAACGTAAACCTTTCTTTAACTCTTTAACACTTAATTTTATTCAAGAAAATTTCAATTTTCTCATAGAAAATGTCCATTTGCAGACCAACTGAAGACTATTTTTGAAATTTTATGACTGGAATGACTGGCTCAGTTATCGAACCATGCAGTCATTCGAGTGGTAACTTTTCAAAAATAGTCTTCTTGGTCTGCAAATACACACGTCTGAAAAGCACTGCATAAGCTGTTTTTGGCTGATATGAGGGTAAAAGGGTTAAAGCATACCTAAACTACTTGGCATGAAGTGAATTACTATTACATGTATGAGTTGATGTCTGAGCCAGAATGGCCATGTCAGCTTATGCCATGGGAACCATTTGTTGTCCATCCATCCATTCATCTATTCACCTATATCTGCCTGCCTGCCTGCCTGTCTAGCTGCATGCTTGTTTGTCTCTGTATATCTCTCTGTCTCTGCCCGTCCACCCGTCCACCCATCCACCCACCCACCTATCAACTCGCCCACCTGATTGATCTCCATCTTTAGTGTTTGTATTACATTTTTGTGAAAATTGGTAGCGAAGAATCAGCTATACTCTAATGGCATTTGGAACTTAACCTTTGACCCTTACAGGCCATAAACCAACAATTATTTCTGATGTAGTGAATGTTCTGTAGGATATTTTGAAACCAATAGCAGCAACAGCTTTCAGTCAAATTAGTTTCAAATTATTTGTTTCTTTTTCACCCTTTATCACTCAAATTTGTTTGAGAAAGTTTCGATTTTCTAAGACAAACACGCCAATTTACAGACCATATGAAGACGTTTTGAAATTTTACCACTGAAATTGACTGGATCGGTTATTGAGCCAGTCATTCCAGTGGTAAATTTTCAAACAGTCTTCATCTGCAAATGGATATTTCTCAAAGACCACTGCAGAGGCTGGTAACTGTCTGTGTGCTACAAGCCACCTGACAATAATTTCAATGGGCAATAACTAGACCTGTCAAATAATTTGAAACCAGTTTGACTGGAAGTTGTTGATGGCTAGGCCACCAACAACCTTCAGTCAAATTGGTTTCAAAATATTCAGCATATCCAGGGTTGAGCCCCATGGAAAATGTAGTCTGCAGAAATTCAGCAGACAGACAGTTAAATAGTTAACTGACTGAATGCTGAGTTTTTGCAGATGACATATTCCAAGGCCCATATCTCTGAACCTGCAAAAGAATTTGAAAACAATTTGACTGGAAGTTGTTGGTGGATAAGCCACCAACAACTTTCAGTCAAATTGTTTTCAAAATCTTCAGCAGGTCAAGAGTTATTTGCTGATTGAAATTATTGTTTGGTGGCTTGCAGTAGCGAGACAGTTAAGGGTTGGGAACATTGGGAGAACATAGACCGCCACCCTCCAATATAATGAAACAATTATGCAGGCGTATCGCTAACCTTTTATGCACACATTAGGTGATATTTTCAGAAAATCTTCCTCTTTGTAAGCGATGATCATGTTTTTGTATACGCGATACAAAAATGGATGTATCTGGTCCATATTTGCGGGCGTAGCGATGAAGCGTGTGTGCGTCTTCACCGATCAGGAAGAAAAATTTGTTAGAATAATTTCAAACAGAGAAACAGTTATTAGAAGACAAAGGAGAATTTCTTTCACGGACAAGCTGGACACACACGCGCCTTTGAACAGTTTATGCCCTGTCCTTTATGCGACAGCAGATGTTGTTATCTCTGAGGATAATTATGGGTAAATCCACTGTTTGTACTTTTTTTGGATGTACCGGGTTAACGACGTTATGGGTTTTCTTATATAATAATAGGAAGTATTCGTATATGTTTGTAAAGGGGAGAGAGATCGCGGTGTAACCAGCGGTATCTTTTCAGAACATATACTCGCCATTGTTCTCGATAAATACTGAGACACCTGTTCCTTTCAAAATAATTTGTGCTTATGTCTTAGACAAAGGCAGCGACTAAATCTCATTATTCGCGTACCTCTGCGCGCTCTTCGGTTCAAAGAAATTTTCTCTAATTCCAACAACAGATTTTTTTCCACCGAACAATGGCAGTTCTGAACAATGATCGCCTGTTTTCAAGGAAATATAGCCCGATGTTCTCTCTTAAAAATTATTCCATTTGGCCACACCCAAATTAATGAAAATTTTATTTTGGTATATTCCTATTATCACCTTATTGACTGACTCCTTATAGGCATCATGAGACAATGACTTTCCCATTGTAACCATTTAACTTTCTCGCTGTTGCAAGTCACGAGACAATAATTCCAGTGAGCAAAAACTCTGGACCTTCTGAATAGTTTGAAATCAATTTGGCTGAAAATTGTTGGTGGGCCAGCCACCAACAACTTTCAGTCAAATTGTTTTCAAAATATTCAGCAGGTTCAGAGGTATGATCATTGAAATATGTTGTCTGCAAAAAACTCAGCAGTCAGACAGTTATTGGAGAAGATTGGTCACGAAATTTGACATTTATGCTTAGTGACCGAATGTCCATTTTCAGATCATTTAGAGCAGACTATACATTGTCTTAAATTTACCACTGATATTACTAGCTTGATTAGCGAGCCATTCATTTGCAGTTGTAAAATTTTAAATAAATGGACATTCTTCAAGACCACTGCAGAGGCCATTAACAGTATTTAAATTATTTCACGTTTATGGGTTATGAAATTTCCTCTAGGCGATTCACACCATTATAAACCATACCCTTTCTAAATTGAGCATATCTCATAAAATGTATTGACAAGATTCATATATGATTTTTCCTTATCTAAACCGAAACCCTGTTCTAGCCAGAGAAATTCCTCACTCCTTCTGGGTCCTAGAGAGGCTTCATTGTATACATTCAAATCGAATGACTTCTTAGTGCCAAAGCAAAGTGAAACCCTGTTGTTTTGGCATATGTCCACCCTGAGCATGCAGAAACAGTGGCCCTTTATTGATCATGATTCGCCTCAAGAAAACCAGTGTTTCCTAAAAAAAATTGTTATAGAAGCGACGCCTGACATCTTCACTAGTAAAATGCTATAGAAGCGATGTTTGACATCTTGACTAGTAAATACTTATAGAAGTGATGTTTGACATCTTGACAAGTAAATTCTTATAGAAGCAATTTTTGACATCTTCACTAGTAAAGTCTTGTAGAAGCGATATCTGACCGCTTGACTAGTAAAGTATTATAGAAGCAACATCTGACTTCTTGACTAGTAAAGTGTTATGTAAGTGACGTTTGACATCATGACTTGTAAAGTGCTATAGAAGCGACATTTGATATCTTGACTAGTACATTCTTATAGAAGCGATGTTTGACATCTTGACTAGTAAAGTGTTTTAGAAGCAACATCTGACATCATGACTAGTAACCATGTTCTTGAAGCGACGTTTGACATCTTGACTAGTAAAATGTTATAGAAGCAATGTCTGACATCTTGACTAGTAAAATGTTATAGAAGTGACTTTTGACATCTTGACTAGTAAATTGTTATAGAAGCAACGTCTGACATTTTGACTAGTAAATTGTTATAGAAGCGACGTTTGACATCAGACTACTGTATGGTTCATAAATAAGTTACCATGGGCCCTGTTTTTGTGACTGACTTAGTTCATGGTTCACTGATGCAGTTCATGGTTCATTCGTCTCAGCATTTCGGAAGTGGAAGATTTACTGACACAGTTTGTCGAACCAGGAACCAAGTTTTGATCTCGGAGCGTTGTTACCAATGGTTACTGGGTCGTATATTTCAAGATGGCGGCGCCCAGCTAAATGTTACAACTTATTTGAATGATGAAATCTTGTCAATCTTTTTAGTGCATTGCAGTCGTCTGCAATTTACATAGATTGAAATTAAAGTCTAAATCAAAATACAATCAAATTAATTGCTAAAGTTAACGCAATTTAGAATGTTTGAGTTCTCAGAATCTTGCCACAAAATTGCGATCAGCAAGCCTAGCCAATTAGCATAAATGCCATTTTGACCTTTCTGGTTCGGGTTTCCTGGTTCATGCTTTTCCTGGTTCATGGTTCCACGAACCAAGTCAGTTGCGAATACAAAATTGCGATCAGCAAGCCTAGCCAATTAGCATAAATGCCATTTTGACCTTTCTGGTTCGGGTTTCCTGGTTCCATGCTTTTCCTGGTTCATGGTTCCACGAACCAAGTCAGTTGCGATACGAGCCCCATGTTTCCAAAACAAAAACAGAAACGTGTTAGTTTAGTACAATTTTGAACACGATGGAAGATATATTGAGTTGACTATTTTGAGCAATGGAAGGCATTGCCAATGGGTTAACCCTGTTTTACCTATGTTCCGCCCATCTCTTGCTAAGCTCCACTCACGCTTTGCCCATGTTGGGATAGATCAATCCCTGCACTCCCGTAATCTCAACTTCTAGCAAACTATGCATGTAAGATGCTGAACTTTTTGAAGCTAATTTGCAACAGTGCTCAGTCAAATTAGTTTCAAAATATTCAACAGAATGTTTATTAAATAGTAAAGACATGTATTCAGTTCGTACAACAACACTTAGTCTGTCATGAATTAAGCGTTCGTGATGAACTTTATTTCCACCTTTCATGACTTAATTAGTTATGACATCATCCTACATGTCACGTAGTTGATTATGACGTCACATAATTGACTGAGAAACTGGAATCTCTAATATTTTCCAAATATTCAACAGTGTGTTTTATTTTGTTTTGGAACCTTTTAAATTATTTCTGGCCGGTATTGTATGACCTGATTAACTATATATTCAAGATTTAGTATGTCTTCAAAAATAAATCTTATGACATCTGTCATAATGATTTTTTTTACTTGACCAGAGTTGCTTTGTCAATTATTCCCATGGGTGTGATATCCGGTGAGAAATGTCCCTCCACAGGGATTTCATAATGAGATAACACAAATTAACATGATGGGAAGACCTTGGCTATTAGTGAGTTATGATGACAATACCAGCTGTAACTGGTTAACTGGCAATCAGGCTAAACTGACCTATGCAGTGGTCTTGAGGAATGTCCATGATTTACAGACCAAGAGAAGACAATTTTTGAAGATTTATTAAAAGAATGCCTGGTTCAATACCCGAGCCAGTAATTCCAGTCGTAAAACAATATTCTCTTCATCTGCAAATGGAAAAGCAAATATTTAGATTTTCTTGAGAAAATTTGACTATTAAATGGTTAAAGTGAAGAGATTATTTATCCGGATTGCGTAATAACAAATGCGACACCGCAGTTACAACAATAATACCGTAGGCAGCTTGGTCAGAAATGTCAACTGTTTGATCGATAGACAAACTTACAGACCAACTTATACTATTATAATAGTTGCGAGTCGTAATGGATGAGTCCTAATCTGTCACTCAAGTATATGACGTCATAATCAATTGCGTCACTATAGGCTGATGACACAATCAAAATGTATAATGAATGACGTATATAGCTCCATCATGATCATCTTTGATGGATTTACTATTTAATAAACATTCTGTTGAGTATTTTGAAACAAATTTGACTAAGTGCTGTTGGTACCTATATAGTTACTTTGAAAATGGGATTCTGGAAAATCGAGGTTCAAAGTATATAAATCAATTCCAACACACTTGAAAAGTGGGCAAATTTGATAAAGAAATGGATGTGGAATCACTTGAATTGATCCATCTATTATTTAGCTTATTATTGGCGAAAGTTAAATTTTTTTGCCAATATAGTGATGGGCAGCGTTTGTCCGTCTGTTTGTTTGTCGGCGTCCAATCTCGTTTAAGTATATTTCTCAGGATCGGTACACCCGAATGGGACTAAACTTGGGCACATGCTTCCTCATATCTAGTAGATGGAGCACAATGATATTGAGGTCAAAGTTCAAGCTCACTGTGATCTTGGTAGAAATCTCAACTTTTTACTTTTAGGTTTCGTGTTTAGCTCACCATATCGTCTTATATCTCAAAATGGCTTCACCCTACTGGGACTAAGCTTGGACACAGGCTTCCTTATCTCAAGTGCATGGAGCATAATGATATTGAGGTCATGCAGTCAAAGTTCAAGGTCGCTGTGGGCTTGGTATAAAACTACTTTTCACAGTTAAGTTTTGCGTTTAACTCAACAGAGTGTTTTATATCTCGCCATGGCTTCAGCCTATTGGGAAGAAACTTGGACACGTGATTACATATATCAACCAGATAAAGCACCATGATATTGAGGTCAACGGTCACGGCCACCAGGACCATGGTATAATACTCTATTGTTTCCGGTTGTTTTTGGTTTTTGTTTCAGTTTTTGGTTTTGTTCAACATATCGTTTTATATCTAAGGATTGGTTCAGCCAATTGTCACTAAACCTGAACATATGCTTCCTTATATCAAGAGGATGGAGCACAATGCTATTGAGGTCATGAGGTCAAAGTTCAAGGTCACTTTGACCTTGGTATAAAACTATTATTTTTGGTTAAATTTTTGGTTTAGCTCAACATTATTGGAACTAAGCATCGTCATAGACTTACCTCAAACAGAAGCCGCACAGACATTCAGACTTTTGATACAAAGCTAGATTTGCATTTGGAAATGCAAAATGCCAAGATTTTCGCCAATATCCCGTCAGTATAACACTGATGTCTTATATTATAATCTCCCTTACCACTGACTGACTTTACTGTATAAATTTACTTATTCAACATTTTTCGATGGACATTTAAATCATCAAGGGCTTATCCAATCTCAATAAAATAAATCGTCCCTATGTGATACCATGTGGCTTTGCCATATTATACTATGACCTATTCAATAGCATACCATGCCATTGCAATGCAATGCTTATATCTTGACACTGTCACATAAGACGTATGATATGAGGCAAAACAAGTGCTCAACACATGGGACGCAGTCCTTTTAGTTGCGATAAATGGCGAAAATCAATGATAGTAATGCCACAGAAATTTTGACAATTCATGTGTAATTGTGTGGTCAATACGCCCGCAAGACTAATTCATTTTGACAGATGGTAGTAAGTACATATATAATGGGTGAATCCTGATTTAACTATTCCCCGCCCATCTCTGCATAAGCTCCACCCACGCTTTGCTCATGTTGGGATCGATCAATCCCTGCACTCCCAGAATTTTAATTTCCAGAAAACCATACTGGTAAGCTATGGAATATTTTGGAACTAACAGCGCCCAGTGAAAGGAGCTTCAAAATATTCAACAGCATGTTTATTAAATTGTACAAACATATAATTCATACAATCTGACGGCCTATTAAGCATTTAAGATGGACTAAATCGAGTCATTCATAATGTAATTAATTATGACGTCAGCCTTTAAAAACGTCACGTAGTTGATTATGACATCATTTGATTGATGGATAAACTAGATTGCTACATTGGTCATATGCTATTAGATAGCACTAGCAGATTACGATTTCTCAATGCAACTGCAATGCAATCTGGCAACACTGTAACCATGCAGACACAAATGAAAACTGTATTTGAATTCAATTTCCGTGATCTTTTATTTGACATATTTTGTATAAAATAAGTAGGAAAGTGAATTTGGTTTTACGCAATGACTATATATATATATATTAAAAGTAGAGGGGTAATAACAACATACTGGCGGTGCGGCCTATGGTTGGTCGGGAGCCGGGGAAGCTGGAACCGTTTCTAGCCAGATTGGTTTATGCCGATCGGCTCCATGGTGTTGAGCTGGTGAATCCAGTGGCTTTCCTTTTGTTTTCTCCATATGGTGACGTTGCTGTCCTCCTTGTCTGATTTGAGGACTTGGATTATTCTGAAACGCATGTCATTTCTGGAATGGGTCTATTTGTTGAAATGTCTGGATACTGGCGTGTCGTATCTTTCGCTTTTATACAGGTTGGTGACAGAGCATAGGTGTTCTTGTATGCGTATTTTGAACAGATGTACAGTTTCTCCTACATATTGTTGTGTGAGTTGGTGAATGAGATTCCTAGTTTGGTAGTTGCTGATGATTTTGGCGGTGTAACTGAGGTTAGTGTGGGTGCTAGTGAAGAGCCTGGTTTTGTCCATGTTATTGCAGATGTTGCAGTTTCTGGTGGGACAAACTTTAAAGGGGTTTCTGTATTATTCCCTTGGTTGCGTCAGAAGGGCTGGTAGTTTTGCTCTGACTATGGTGTCTTTTATGTTCTTGTTTTTTCTGAAAACTTAGTGGTTTCTCAGGTTATGCTGTCCTGCATCTCGTGCTGGCTTCTAGGATAGACCAATATTTGTTGATGGTCTTTTTGAGGAAGATGCCCGTGCGGGTAAATTCACATATAAAGATTGGTCTTTGTAGTGTTTCCCTTAGGTATGCGTGGTGGTGTGTTGCAGTAGTGCGTGTCTGTCATGGAGTCTTGCTTTGGCCCTGGCTGAGTTGAGGATCTTGGTGGGGTACCCTGTGTTCTCATAGTGGCCCTGTAAGAGGAGACTATTGCTGTCATAGTCTTGCAGGCGGGTGCAGATCCTTCTCACTCGTAAGAATTGGTCATATGGACTGGCGTCCTTACATGATGAGGGATGCGCTGACTCATAGTGTAGGTACCCATGTGTGTCAGTGGGCTTGGTGTAGAAGTCAAAGATGATGTTTCTGTCCTCTGTCTGGATCACCAAGGTGTCTAGGAATGAGACTGGTTTACCAGAACATTCCATGGTGAATTTGATGGTGTCATGGGAGGAGTTCATGTGAGTTATGAAGGTGTCTAGTGCAGTCTTGCCATGGTCCCAGACCATAAAGATATCGTCAATGTATCTGACATCGAGTGATGGTTTTAAGTGCGCGGCATCTAGGAGTTTTGCTTCTAGATCTGCCATGAAGATGCAAGCGAAGGAAAGGCCACTTTGCTGCCCATGGCGGTGTTGCCGACCTGGAGAAAGAGTTCACCATTGAACTCGAAGTTATTGCATTTGCGTACCAATTTGAGGAGGTTGAGGAGACCTCTGATGGTGAGTGTGCCTGGCAGGCCATGTCTGGCAGAACTTGGCTACTGCACGGAGACCCTCCTGGTTTGGTATGTTGGTGTACAATAAGGTTACATCCATTGTTACCAATAGGGCGTGTTCTCCTGTTGGTCCATGGGCTTCAATTTTATTGATGAAGTCTGTGGTATCTTTGATATGATCTGATCTTGGTAATATGGACTTTGATGTGCTCATCTACAAAACTGCTGATCAGTTCTGTGGGGCAGCCACATATTAAAAGTAGATGTTTACAAAACCATTTTTCATAGACGCTTTTTTACCATTCTCAAATCATGGCACTGATTTTGAACTATCATGTTTACACAACCTGGCAGTGACAGTTAAAGCACTGGTATACTGCACAGCCCTAGATGTATGGCATCAGTATGTTAATGCACATTGAGTTCCTATGCTTAACCTTGAATGTTAGCACTATATATTCCAAATAGCCTTCAATAAAGATTTCTGACAGTTCCTGGCGGTTATGCCCGTTCATCACATCTTTGAGCATATTCACTTGGCACTAATGATCTTTCTGCCATCCATATGGTGGAGATATCATTTGTGACACGTCAATCATAATTAACTGTTTCGCTGCTGCAAGCCACCAGACAATAATTTCAGTGACCAAAAACTCTTGACTTGCTGAATATTTTGAAAACAATTTGACTGAAAGTTGTTGGGGGCCTAGCCACCAACAACTTTCAGTCAAATTGTTTTCAAAATATTTAGCATGTCTAGAGATATAAATCCTGGAATATGTTGTTTGCAAAAACTCAGCCCTCGGACGATTAACACACTTCCTCTTAAATTCCCTCGTACTTATCATTGGAGATTACAATATGTGCGATTTGCAGAATATATTCATGTGATAAATTTTACTAAATTCCTGCCTCATGGAACAGTGATGTAATTTCTGAAATCCAAAATAAATCATAAATCTTTATAGAATGAAGTTCCTGGAAAGTTATCCAGAATGAATTCAAATTTGAATTGCATCCTGTCACATTGAGGAACTTGCCTTAGCATATCTACCTGAGCTGTCACTTTGATGTTTCATGTAGTTAGCGGGTAGTGATTATTTTAAATTAACGTCAATTACATGTCACTTTAATTTTCTTCTTGATACTGTAATTCATGTATTTATTGGTAGCTGTGGTAATTTATTGGCGGTTAGGGGCCGGTGGGGTCAGGGTAGTTTTCTAAGAAACTGCCATATTTGATTACAATACAGTAGAACTCAGAAATAACTTAACATGTTTCCAAAACAAAATAAATCTACGTACTGTTGAATATTTTGGACACAATTTGATTTGACCAGCAATGTCTTCCAATCCAAATATGGTCAAAATATTCAACAGAACATGTGCTAAACCATAAAAACTCATATCATCTAAAAACGGCTTCTGCAGTGGTCTTGTGTACTGTCCATTTGCAGACAAAGAGAAGACTTTTTTTTAATTTGAACCATCGAGCCAGTCATTTCAGTGGTGAATTTAAAAAAAACTCTTCTTGGTATGCATATGGACATTTTCTATGAGAAAATTAAAATTTTCTCGAAAAAATTCTAAGTTTAAAGGGTTATGTACATTACGGAAAAATTATTTTATTTTGGGAACATGCTAACTGTCTCGTCGCTGCTAGCCACCAAACAATAAATTCAATGGCTAATGACTGGATATGCTGAATATTTTGAAAACAATTTGACTGAAAGTTGGTGGTGGCTTAGCCACCAACAACTTTCAGTCAAATTGTTTTCAAAATATTCAGCATGTCCAGAGATATAACCCTTGGAATCAGTCATATGATTAAATTGTTTATGAGCTGTCCTATAGCATGTCATTAGTCCTTGACTGTTTGATCATCGTCTTTGAACGGATGAAAATCTTCATAATTTTCTTCGCGGATAAGACGAGTGTTGCATTCTGGTTAGAGTTTCTGATGGCACTGCGGGAAGCTTGAGCCTCATCTCTGATTAACACTAATTAGAAAATTCCATGCTGAGTGAGATAGAAATGGTCAAGATCAATGGCGAATATTAATTAACTCTAGTCTCGTCAAGATTGGTCAAGAAAATTAAAATTTTGTTTAGTAAATGCCCAATATCCAGGACAGGAGAATAATATTTTTTTAACCTTAAGCACTGTAATGATTGATGCAGTTATTGAGCCAGTCATTTCAGCGTTAATTTTCAAAGATAGTTCGCTCTACTAGGTGATGGGAT
The DNA here is from genome assembly GCA_034401795.1 of Chaetoderma sp. LZ-2023a. NCBI lineage: Eukaryota > Metazoa > Mollusca > Caudofoveata > Chaetodermatida > Chaetodermatidae > Chaetoderma > Chaetoderma sp. LZ-2023a. The sequence goes on from CM067359.1 coordinate 383,984, forward strand.
GGATGGAGGGTGGGGGAGGAGGAAGTGTGTGACCCAAATAATAACTTATTTAGGAATAGAATCTTCGTCATACTCTCACCATCATCATTAATCATTATCATCACCGTCATTGTCATCATCATCATCATCATCATCATTATTATCTTCTTCATTATCATCACTGTCATCATCATCATTATCATCATCATCATATCATCATCATTATCATTGGCAATCATCATCATCCACCAATTGTCATCATAATATATCGATGTCCCACCAATTGCCATCATAATATGTCATCATCGTCATCATCAAGATTAGCATCATCATTTGAATAATCATCATTTGAATCATCATTGTCGCCATCATCATCATCATCATCATCAATTGTCATCATAATATAATGTCATCGTCATCATCATCATCATCATCATCATCATCAATTACCATCATAATATATCATCATTGTCGACATCGTCATCGTCATCATCATCAAGATTAGCATCATCATTTGAATCCTCATCGTTTAAATTGTCGTCGTCGCTAGACGTCATCGTCATCATCATCAGCATTGTGCTAATTGTGCAGGCTGTGATGCCTATCAGTTACTCTGACACCATTTGGTAGATCTAATGGTGGCTTTCAAGGAAAAGCTGACAAAAACTGGCAGTGGTCTTTAGGAATATCTATTTGCAGGCCAAGAGAATACTATTTTTCAAAATTTACCACTGGAATGACTGGCTCGATAAACGAGCCAGTCATTTCAGGGGTAAACTTTCAAAAACAGTATTTTCGTGGCCTGCAAATTAACATTCAATAAGCAAATATTTTAATTTTTTTGACCAAATTTGTACATTACAGGTTTATTGCAAAGTGATAATTCCCTAATGCATATCTAATGAAGCATATTGTTGGAGGGGATCAGGAGGGTGAAGAGTGTGTGATGTGGTGCTTGCTTTGTGGTGCGCAATAGGCCACACAGTGTCTGTCATGGACATGTTTAACCCTTTAACACTCATATCAGCCAAAAATGGCTTCTGCAGTGGTCTCGAGAAATGTCATTTGCAGACCAAGAGAAGACTATTTTTGAAAATATACCACTGGAATGACTGGCTCGATAACCGAGCCAGTCATTCCAGTGGTAAATTTGTCAAAAATTGTCTTCTGTTGGTCTGTAAATTAACATTTTATATTTGAAAATAGAAATTTTTCTAAATAAATTCACGGGTTAAAGGGTTAATGCATGTATTTCTGCACGATTCGCAATGCAGTGCAACTTGTAAATAACTGAACATATTTCGAGAACAAAATAATTTTAATACGATGTAAGAAATGTTTTGTTTAATATTCTGAACATAATTGGATTGGATGACATCACTGCATACTGCCAATCCAATTATGTTAAAAATATTCAACAGTACGCTTTTATTTAGTTTTGTAAACATTTACGGTTACTTCTGGGCTGTACTGTACCATAACAAAACAGAAATGAAACGGCAAAATCACTTTCACCTATCATCTATTGACACAGCTAATGACGTTCCGCAACAAAGGACATCACCATATAATTGCAACCATAATGGCTTTATGTCCGATGTTCCAATTAGATTTTTAGACCGAGTCAACGCTGACTCAATGCCGATGGCGTGTGTTATGTAATGCAAATCCTGTAATAGTCTGTGGTTGCCGTATTCATGTGGACTACTGTGCAGTGATAAATGCATTTTGTAGAGTTTTTCATCAGGCATTTTGATCGAATTGCGCCACACCGTAGCTGGCGGTATTTATATTGTAACACCGTTACTGTGTCTTAGATTTTGTTTGTTTTACCAGGAGTATTCTCAGTAATACAAAGTAAGATAGGCGAATCTTTTTTGAAAAAACACCTACATCTTGGTGGTAAAAGATGGTGTGACACCTCCTTAACCCCCCCCCCCCCCCCCCCCCCCCCCCCTCAAGCTGAGTCTGGTCCGCCATTGTAGTGTTCCTAGATATTTAGCTTTTAACCCTTTAATACTCATGTCAGCCTGAGATGGCTTCTCACGTGCTCTTGAGAAATGTCCATTTGTAAACAATGTGCAGACTATTTTCAAAAACATTCTACTGGAATGTCACTGACTCAGTTATTGCCTCCCATCATGATACTTTGAACAAATTCCGTCTTTGAGTAATTTAACAGGTTAACCCTTTCACTGACAGATCCTTAAAAAGTATATTCTACACGATATAAAACTTATTCTCTTGACTGTTTTGAAATTAATTTGACTGGCAGTTGTTGCTACCTAAGGCAGCAACAGCTTCCAGTCAAATTAATTACAAACTATTCAACAGTTTTTCTGTGTGGGGCGCTTCAAAACCAGATGTGGTGAATTCATTTGTGAAAGGGTTAAAGCGTTAAATTGTATTTTTCTAAAAAAGATATAGCATAGTGCCCCAAACTAGTATTCCCGTATTTACTTATAACTAAATTGTGTAATGTATTGTAGGCATGATGTAGCTTGGTAGGGATGAGTTGAATGAGTGTATCGTAGGCATAATGTAGCGTGGGAGGGATGGGTTGAATGAGTGTATTGTAGGCATGATATAGCGTGGGAGGGATGGGTTGAATGAGTGTATTGTAGGCATGATGTAGCGTGAGAGGGATGGGTTGAATGAGTGTATCGTAGGCATGATGTAGTGTGTGAGGGATAGGTTGACTGAGTGTATTGTAGGCATGATGTAGTGTGGGAGGGATGGGTTGACTGAGTGTATCATATGCATGATGTAGTGTGGGAGGGATGGGTTGACAGTGTATTGTAGGCATGATGTAGTGTGGGAGGGATGGGTTGACTGAGTGTATTGTAGGCATGATGTAGTGTGGGAGGGATGGGTTGACTGAGTGTATGGTAGGCATGATATAGTGTGGGAGGGATGGGTTGACTGAGTGTATGGTAGACATGGTGTAATGTGGGAGGGAGGGGTGACTGAGTGTATTGTAGGCATGATGTAGTGTGGGAGGGCAGGGGTGACTGAGTGTATTGTAAACATGATGTAGTGTTGGAGGGATGGATTGACTGAGTGTATGGGAGGCAGGTCGTAGTGTGGGAGGGATGGGTTGACTGAGTGTATCGTAGGCATGATGTAGTGTGGGAGAGATGGGTTGACTGAGTGTATCATGGGCATGATGTAGTGTGGGAGGGATGAGTTGACTGAGTGTATTGTAAACATGATGTAGTGTGGGAGGGATGGATTGACTGAGTGTATGGTAGGCATGTTGTAGTGTGGGAGGGATGGGTTGACTGAGTGTATCGTAGGCATGATGTAGTGTGGGAGGGATGGGTTGACTGAGTGTATGGTAGGCATGATGTAGTGTGGGAGGGATGGGTTGACTGAGTGTATGGTAGACACAGTGTAATGTGGGAGGGAAGGGGTGACTGAGTGTATTGTAGGCATGATGTAGTGTGGGAGGGCAGGGGTGACTGAGTGTATTGTAAACATGATGTAGTGTGGGAGGGATGGATTGACTGAGTGTATGGTAGGCATGATGTAGTGTGGGAGGGATGAGTTGACTGAGTGTATCATAGGCATGATGTAGTGTGGGAGGGATGGGTTGACTGAGTGTAAGGAGGGATGAGTTGACTGAGTGTATTGTAGGCATGATGTAGTGTGGGAGGGATGGGTTGACTGAGTGTATGGTAGGCATGATGTAGTGTGGGTGGGATGGGTTGACTGAGTGTATCGTAGGCATGATGTATTGTGGGATGGATGGGTTGACTGAGTGTATTGTAGGCATGATGTAGTGTGGGAGGGATGGGTTGACTGAGTGTATTGTAGCCATGATGTAGTGTGGGAGGGATGGGTTGACTGAGTATATCGTAGGCATGATGTAGTGTGGTAGGGATGGGTTGACTGAGTGTATTGTAGGCATGATGTAGTGTGGGAGGGATGGGTTGATGGGTGTATCATAGGCATGATGTAGTGTGGGAGGGATGGGTTGCCTGAGTGTATTGTAGGCATGATGTAGTGTGGGAGGGATGGGTTGCCTGAGTGTATCGTAGGCATGATGTAGTGTGGGAGGGATGGGTTGACTGAGTGTATCAGATGGATGGTGTAGTGTGGGAGAGATGGGTTGACTGAGTGTATCAGATGGATGGTGTAGTGTGGGAGGGATGGGTTGACTGAGTGTATGGTAGGCATGATGTAGTGTGTGAGGGATGGGTTGACTGAGTGTATTGGAGGCATGATGTAGTGTGGGAGGGATGGGTTGACTGAGTGTATAGTAGGCATGATGTAGTGTGGGAGGGATGGGTTGACTGAGTGTATTGTAGGCATGATGTAGTGTGGGAGGGATGGGTTGACTGAGTGTATGGTAGGCATGATGTAGTGTGGGAGGGATGAGTTGACTGAGTGTATCATAGGCATGATGTAGTGTGGGAGGGATGGGTTGACTGAGTGTATTGTAGGCATGATGTAGTGTGGGAGGGATGGGTTGACTGAGTGTATTGTAGGCATGATCTAGTGTCGGAGGGATGGGTTGACTGAGTGTATGGTAGGCATGATGTAGTGTGGGAGGGATGGGTTGACTGAGTGTATTGTAGGCATGATGTAGTGTGGGAGGGATGGGTTGACTGAGTGTATTGTAGGCATGATGTAGTGTGGGATGGATGGGTTGATGGGTATATTGTAGGATGATGATGTAGTGTGGGAGGGATGGGTTGACTGGGTGTATGGTAGGCATGATGTAGTGTGGGAGGGATGGGTTGACTGAGTGTATGGTAGGCATGATGTAGTGTGGGAGGGATGGGTTGACTGAGTATATGGTAGGCATGATGTAATGTGGGAGGTATGGGTTGACTGAGTGTATCATAGGCATGATGTAGTGTGGGAGGGATGAGTTGACTGAGTGTATCATAGGCATGATGTAGTGTGGGAGGGATGGGTTGACTGAGTGTATTGTAGGCATGATGTAGTGTGGGAGGGATGGGTTGACTGAGTGTATGGTAGGCATGATGTAGTGTGGGAGGGATGGGTTGACTGAGTGTATTGTAGGCATGATGTAGTGTGGGAGGGGTGGGTTGACTGAGTGTATGGTAGGCATGATGTAGTGTGGGAGGGATGGGTTGACTGAGTGTATGGTAGGCATGATGTAGTGTGGGAGGGATGAGTTGACTGAGTGTATCATAGGCATGATGTGGTGTGGGAGGGATGGGTTGACTGAGTGTGTTGTAGGCATGATGTAGTGTGGAAGCGATGGGTTGACTGAGTGTATCGTAGGGATAGTGTGGTGTGGCAGGGATGGGTTGACTGAGTGTATTGTAGGTATGATCTAGTGTCGGAGGGATGGGTTGACTGAGTGTATGGTAGGCATGATGTAGTGTGGGAGGGATGGGTTGACTGAGTGTATTGTAGGCATGATGTAGTGTGGGAGGGATGGGTTGACTGAGTGTATTGTAGGCATGATGTAGTATGGGAGGGATGGTTTGACTGAGTGTATTGTAGGCATGATGTAGTGTAGGAGGGATGGTTTGACTGAGTGTATGGTAGGCATGATGTAGTGTAGGAGGGATGGTTTGACTGAGTGTATGGTAGGCATGATGTAGTGTGGTAGGGATGGATTGTCTGAGTGTATCATAGGCATCATGTAGTGTGGGAGGGATGGGTTGACTGAGTGTATTGTAGGCATGATGTCGTGTGGGAGGGATGGGTTGACTGAGTGTATCATATGGATGGTGTAATGAGGGAGGGATGGGTTGACTGAGTGTATTGTAGGCATGATGTAGTGTGGGAGGGATGGGTTGACTGAGTGTGGTGTAGGCATGATGTCGTGTGGGAAGGATGGGTTGATGGGTGTATTGTAGGATGATGGTGTCGTGTGGGAGGGATGGTTTGACTGAGTGTATCATAGGCATGATGTAGTGTATGAGGGATGGTTTGACTGAGTGTATTGTAGGCATGATGTAGTGTGGTAGGGATGGATTGTCTGAGTGTATCGTAGGCATGATGTCGTGTGGAAGGGATGGGTTGACTGAGTGTATCGTAGGGATAGTGTGGTGTGGGAGGGATGGGTTGTCTGATTGTATTGTAGGCATGATGTCGTGTGGGAGGGATGGGTTGACTGAGTGTATCATATGGATGGTGTAATGTGGGAGGGATGGGTTGACTGAGTGTATTGTAGGCATGATGTAGTGTGGGATGGGTGGGTTGACTGAGTGTGTTGTAGGCATGATGTAGTGTGGAAGCGATGGGTTGACTGAGTGTATCGTAGGGATAGTGTGGTGTGGCAGGGATGGGTTGTCTGATTGTATTGTAGGCATGATGCAGTGTGGGAGGGATGGGTTGGCTGAGAGTATCATAGGCATGATGTAGTGTGGGAGGGATGGGTTGACTGAGTGTATTGTAGGCATGATGTAGTGTGGGAGGGATGGGTTGACTGAGTGTATGGTAGGCATGATGTAGTGTGGGAGGGATGGGTTGACTGAGTGTATGGTAGGCATGATGTAGT
>CM067359.1:390946-470946 GCA_034401795.1 Chaetoderma sp. LZ-2023a
CAGTGTTTTCAAAATATTCAGCAGATCAAGAGTTAAACCGCATGGTAAATGTAGTCTGCAGAGATTCAGCGGGAAGACAGTTAATGGTCACGATTGGGGAAAAATAAACTAAATTTTTACTTAGTGAATGCCCATTTGCAGGCCAAGTGGACCATTTTTGAGAATTTACAATTGAAATGACTGGCTCATTTGGTATATACCATGTTTTATGAACATATTTTAAGCGATTCTGTATGATATGCTTTTTACAAGAACATTGACAAAAACTGTGAGTTTTTGCATTTCACCCTAAAGGTGACCCCTCCAAAAGGCACATCATAAGTAAGACATAAATCATGTTTCATTAAAATGGCTTCTGCTGTAGGATATCATGTTTACAAATTTTTTCAACGGACAGACAGACGGACAGATGGACAGGACAGACAGACAGAACGACAGGCAGACAGACAGACAGACAGACCGACCGACCGACCGACCGACCGACCGACCGACCGACCGACAGACAGACAGACAGACAGACAGACAGACAGACAGACAGACTGACCGACAGACAGACAGAGACAGCATGACAGACTGACAGACATACAGACAGACAGACAGACAGACAGACAGACAGACAGACCGAGTTACCGACAGATGAGGTGATTACTATATGGTGTCCGCAGTGTGGGGTCCTAATAAAGAAATAGATTTCTACTAAATACTTGAGAATCGCATGGTTATAAGGGAAGATAGTTCCCTCTTTGTAGATAGAAAACACAGGCACTGATTATAAATGAAAAAGGCATTTATACTTGGCTAGACCGGGCGGCTAGGATCGTGACTGACAAAAAACCTGACATAGGAGCATACACGAAAAACTAATCACGAGAAAGCCCGAGTCCTATCACTTATGCTTGCACGAACGTGGCAATGCGTAGATGAGTCGAGACCTGAAATTGACGTTTAATGACCACTTTCATGACAATCCAGCCCGGTTTCCCACCTCGAGGCCATTCTGCCGATGAAAACCTGGACAGAAGGTGATGCGATGTTCGATGCAAGCACTGTATTGGTCAACAAGTACAAGCAGGGGGAATGAATGAAGCTCGTGTCAATTTTCTATGGATTAACGTAAATTGTTTTCGTTGCCACCAATGTAATTTGTGACCTCTCTCAGATAGTGCAGATCCACTCTTGGCCAAACACTTTCAATAATCAGGGTATTTTGTGATGCTATTCATCGCTGTTCGATCAGAACAGTGAGTGTTTGCCACGGAAATGCATCTGAAAACCCGTTATCTATTCATGAGTTGATTGGATTAAATAACCCTATAAAATTTAATTTACCCCTTAAGAATGGACATTTCGCTGTCACTTGACACCCTCCGGGAGCCAATCAAATTCTTGAATAGAGGACGGAACAGATGTTTTTTCACTGACTATAGATGGAAATAGACAGCCTGTCCCAGAAGCCATAAAATGCAAAATAATACTCTGAACATGGTATTTTCTGCGCCTGACTCCGGGGAAAGGGACCGGGTGAATGTATTGGTGGCCAATAATTACGAAGACTTATAATTTCAAATCTAGGAAATAAGCGCATTTATTGGCTAAAATGGACCGGAGACCAGCAAATAGATTTACTATATACGTTTTTCATTCCAAAAACACACACGCGTGCTTGCATGCAGAAAATTTGCTCTAAATCGAAAAGTAAATTCATATGTTTTAAAACAATTTGAGTGAAATTTTTTCATGGACAATGCCCATTTGCAGACCAAGAGAAGACAATTTTTATGATGTAGCGCTGGAATGACTGGCTCCATTATCAGTCACTCGAGTGGTAAATGGCCATATTCCATGACCACTGAGAAGGCTTTTTGGCCGGCATGAGAGTTAATGCGTTAACCCTCTAACCCTCATGTCAGCCAAAAAAGGATTCTGCAGTGGTCTTGAGAAATGTCCATTTTCAGACCAAGAGGACTATTTAAAAAAATTTACCCCTGCAATAACTAGCTGGATAACTTTTGAACAAATTTGAGAGTTAAAGGTATGCATTCAAACCACAATGCTTGAAAATAAAATTATAGGAGTCTTAAATTGTGTACCACAATGTAACGAAACGAAATAAATCTTAACATATGATGATTTTATTCCTTCGAAATTAATATAATTTTTAACTTGTGAAGTTGAAATAGGAACTTGTGCCTCTAATTCAATTAAACAACTTGATAAAATTATATTAACTAATACATAATGAAATTATCATATGCTAAGATTTATTTCGTTTCAATACATCTAGGCACATAATCTAAGCCTCTAAAAGTATACGATTTAAAAATTTTTATTTTCAAGCATTTTGACAGAAGCAGCTAGTTATTGCAGTGGTAAATTAAGGATAAATAAAATGAACACAGATTTTCCTCAAACCTCAAAGCTAGCAAGTAAAATAATTGTCTCCCAGCAACATTAGTATCCGCATGATAGCCAGGAGATGATCAAAGGAACATTAATTTACGTGGAAACCGTTTAATGGTCAATTCAACCAAAATCAAAACCAAAAGCAGCCTTTTTGGTGGTCCTCAAAAATGTTCATTCACTGGATCAAAGAAAACTAGGCTTATGTTTGAAAATTTACCGCTGATATGACTGCGTCAAAAACAACCAGTAACTCTAGCGGTAAATATTCAAAAATTATTTTCTCCTGGCCTCCAAATGGATATTCCCTATCTTACAGTAAAATTTTAAAATGTGATTAATCAAAATTGACGTGAAAAGGGTTAAAATCTGTATCAATATTTCCTGTCATTAAAGTTCCTGGTTGAAGGCCAAATAACATACCTAGAACATACACAAAGAGATTTCCAGACAGTTTTCAAAGATATACGAAGAATATATTTTCATCCATTGATATAAATTGAAATGCTACCATGGCAACAGAAAGCAATGGATAGGTCTGAATGAGCGAATGGACGAATGAACGCGAGAGAACACAGACGACCAATTATCTGCTTAGAAATGGCTACAGTACGGCTCAGAAATAATATAAATTGTTTCCAAAACAAAATTAAAATGCACTGTTGAATATTTATCCATCCATCATATGACATCATAATCAACTATGAGACGCATAGGCTGACGTCATAATCATGTCATGAATGATTCAAAATAGTTCACGTTGTACGAATTGTATGTCAGGTACCATTTAATAAACATTCTGTTGAATATTTGAGACAAATTTGACTTGGTGCTGCTGCTGCCAATTTTTCAAAATATTTAACAGCTTAGCTGTATAGTTTTCAGGAAATTGATGAGGGCATTCAGGGATCGATCGATCCCAACACGAGCGAAGTGTGGGTAGAGCTTAGCTAGAGATGGTGGGGTGTACAGCTAAAACTGAAAAGGTAAATTTTCTGTTTTGTTAACATTTTGACTTATTTATAAGCTGTACTGTACTATCATTAGAGAGATCAGATGATGTCAATCCCAGGTGTCACAAAGATATTCAGCCATAATACTTTCATGGTGAAAGGTGGAAAACATCACCCGTGGCAGTGGTCTTGAGGGATTAGGGCTGTACCAAACATTCATTGGTTCGAAAAATCGCAGACCAAGTGAAGATGAACCATGGTTCGGTTCGCTTGCATGGGATTCGTGTGGTTTTGTCAACCATACATAAGCTAACACTTTCAGCGATGAATTTCCAGTCATTCCAGTGGTAAATTTTAAAAAATAGTCTCTTGGTCTGCAAATTGACATTTCCCAAAATCAATGCAGAAGCCATTTTTTGGCTGATATGAATGTGAAAGAGTTAATGGTCACACCCTGATAGAATACAGTTTCTGTTATAGTCTTGACAGAAATATCCAATTCAAGCTAGCGTTGCACGATTATTCAGTTTTCATAATCAAAAAAATAATCACGATTTTCGATTATATTGTACATATAATTCTGCGTTAGGGCGGGAGAACTTGAACAAAGTTTTATTCAACATAAATAACTATGTAACAGGGAATATTTCAACTAGTTCTACCGCTAGTATTGATAATAGTTGCAATGACCCTACAAACTTTACTCCGAACGAGAATTGCTAACATAACGTTAAACGAACGAAAATTGGGTATCATTGACCACTAAAATCGCCTCCAGTCTAATTGTCAGATAGAAATGTTATTATAAACAATCAAAGTACTAATTCCGAACACAATATCGAATCAAACATGCGAGAAAATTTGCTTGAACACCCAAGAATTAAAATGTGGGAGATCGCTTCTTATGTTGGCAACAAAATAACTCTTTTGCGATTGGCGGCGCAGGGCATGTTCTCGTGAGATTTCATTCGCTAACTGGAGTTTGAGACCAAAGTTAAACTGCATTATCATAAACCTTCCTGTTATCAAATGGGTACCCATTTTATCGCGATTGTACGATACTCAGTTACCATCACGCAATGATAATATATAGCGATATCCTAGTTCAGGATATTTATATCCAAGTACTCGCTCTAAAAAGTGTTGATACTTCTTAATTTGATTTAATCAGAGCGGATTACTAAGATCACGTGATTTATATTTTTTCTCGACATTTTATATCAAATTTGGATTAATTTTGATGTAATAAATGGAATTTATTAAAGGATACGCAATATTCAATAATTTCACTTCTGCGATCATGTTTTTGAGGTGTATATTAAACATAGTCGCAAGGCAGCAAGAATTTGTACCAGAAAATTGTTCAATTTTCATGTTATCAGTTTTAACCATTTTAGACACTTGATTTCAACTTTCTTTTTAAATATATCTAAAATAAGCCCACCCCCATTTATCAGAGACACATGTTTGGAAATTGAACACCTTGCCCTAATAGAATCCTAGGCTACCAATAGACGATGTACATTACTTGGCATTTTGAAAAACAACTATCTTGGAAATTGAAAATCTTCGATTATTCGATTATTTAGTTTTGTAATCGTCCATGATCATATTGTAAAGACTAATCGTGATTAATCAATTAATCGCATATTTGTGCAAGCCTACTGCAGGCCGAGACAAGACTATTTTGGAAAATTTAGCATTGGAACGATTGGCTCGATAACAGCCATTCCATAGGTAAATTAAAAAAAATTAGTTTTCTGTTGGTCTTCTCTTTGTCTGCAAATGGACATTAACTAAGCAAAAATTCAGCTTTTCTTGACCGATCTTCTGTCTATGTGCCAGTTTGTCTATGCGCAGACATGCATATATCTGCATGCATACATACACATGTGCACACTCATGTCAACAAACATGTATGCGTATGATTGTTCCCAGAATGCACTAGAATAACATACCTGTTCTGGGCATTAATCGTCTCCTGTTGTGGATATGGTCCACTCGTCCAGACCTCGTCAGGATCCTTGGAATAGCGATTCAGAGCGCTTTCTGTCAACGCCAACGTACTCAAGTTTGCAGGCTGACAAAATTAACGGAGAAAATCTAAATTTAAATATTAATAAATAAATCCTAGATTAATTACAATACTCGTTTGCTACATTAAGACGCATATTGCTGAATATAATTTAATTCACTTAAAAAATTCATATGTTAAATCTAGTGTGTACTTGTTTAGTTACGACTCACAATTACAGTCCATCACAAAAATAAGTTACCATGTTTCCAAAACAAATATAGAAACATGTTAATTAGTAAGAACCGTACTGTTGAATAGTTTGAACAAAATTTTGATTGGAAGACATTTCTGCCAGAGACAGAAATGTCTTCCAATCAAATTAAGTCCAAAATACTCAACAGCACACTTTATTTTGTTTTGGAAACATTTAAAGTTATTTCTGAGCTGAATTGTAGTATATTAGTCTGTCCGTTGGTTGGTCACATTTCTAACAATGTTGCCTATTAACCCTTTCATGGTCAAGATTGATCAAGAGCATTTAGATTTATGTTTAATGAATGTCCATTTACAGGCTAAGAGAAGACTATTTTTGACAATTTACCACTGGAATGACTGGCTCGATTATCGAGCCAGTCATTCCAGTGGTAAATTTTCAAAGGTAGTCAGTCTCTTTGTCAGTAAATCAACATTTCCCAAGACCACTGCTGTCTGGTTTTGGCCGGCTTGACTATTAAAGGGTTAAATTTAAATATTACATGAATATATCCTAATTTAATTGTATTACATATTTATTTCGCTAAGACATTTGCTGCGGAATTTAATTTAATTCGTTTAAACTTTGTGTGTTAAATCTAGTGTCTCTGTGTATAAGACATTGGTTGTGAAATCTCTTGATTTCTTTCTGTTTAAATACGGTAAATATTGTAGCTAAAAGCTGTTCTAGTTTTTGATTTCAAACATTTCTCAAAATAAAGATACTTATCTCCACCCCACCCCCAACCCCACCCACCCTGTATGTAGAACATAACCGCAATCATTTGCTAAATTATTAATGCTTTTTATGCCTGAATTGAAATTAGTATATTTTTGTCTGCCTGCGTGCCCACCCACCTTGCCCACCCATCCATCTGCCCGCCTTCCGGCCCATCCATCTCTTGGTTAACCAGTCTATATGTCTGTTAGTCAGATTATTTTAATTACTGCCAAAGCTTCCTACACCACACCTATAGCATGTCGTACAGTACCTGTTAACCTGAAATTTAATTATATCAATATTTAAATCACCCACACACAAAGAGTTTGAATACACAGCAATAGCATCCAGTCACAATGTTCAAAATATTCAACAGGTTATTTCTCAGGAGATTTGTCAATATTTGATCTGCAATATTCAAGTGAGAAGAATGTGTACTTCAATAATGATAGCGCTCAGTAAACAAAGTTTCTGCAGACTACTGGCTTTAACTCTGGATATGGGGGATCAATATTTTAAAAACAATTTGACTGAAAGTTGTTGGTGGCTAAGCCACAAACAACTTTCATGCAAATTATTTTCAAAATATTCAGTATATCTAGTTTTATTGGCCGTTAAATTTATTGCCAGACAGTTAATACTGAAGGAAATCGGTCATCAATATCCTCTTGACCAAAAGGAAATGCAGGATGTATGGACATTAGCCTAGTATGTCTTGGAGAGCTTGGATAATTCCAGGTGTTTTCTCTTCAAGCAGAATTGTCATGTGTATAAAATATATCTTTCAGGTATTGATAAAGATGATAGATAAAGCCTTAATCACTCTTAGACTCTGGTAACCATTACATGAGAGATGTTTATTTGGGACCAAGACTATTTTTGACAAATTTACCACTGGAATGCCCGGCTCACTTATATAAATTTTCAAAAATAGTTTTCTCTTGGCCTGCAAATGGACATTTCTCAAGAGGACTCCAGAAGCTATTAAAGATTAACCCTTACCACTCTGATGTCAATATTCTATCTTTTTATTGTGACAATAGCAAAGAAACTGGTGTACATTTTAAAACAATTTTGGTGGACAATGTTGCTGTCTACGACAGCAACATCTTCTAACCAAATTTGTTTTAAAATGAACACCAGTTCATCCATCAATTTAATTTGAAAATTAAAAATTTTGACAGCAGATTGTTAAGAGTTAATGGTCAAATGGGACACAAACTGCATCTACAATAGTCTGACTTGAGAAATGCTCATTTGTGGACAAAGACTATTTTTTGGAAATTTTACCACATGTAGTTGATTAGGATGTCACATGATCGATGGATAAACTGGAAAGGTATATTGGATTTAACGAGATTGCTAGCTATACAACTATGCTCAAAATATTCAATAGTACATTATATTTTGTTTTGCAGATATGTTATATTATTTCTGAGTTGAACTGTATTCGCTTGACCATAGTATTGTCCAGACTTGACAATTAAATAGTTAAACTCTGAAACTGAAGATTCGACAGAATATTTTTGACATCATAATAAAATTTGGTCTCAGGTCTCCATAAGCAGTGAAAGGGTTAACAGCTTCGAAGACAAATCCTTGAAAAAAAGTAAATTCTTTATGATGTATAACATATGCCGGTGAATATTTTGAATGTAACATGACTGGAAGACACTGCTGCTGTTTCCAGTCATATTACTTTCAAAATAATCACGAGTTTTCCTGTTCGTTTGCCCTGAGATTGAGATACGGGGAATTTATCGGTGACAGTGTTAATATTATTCATAAGCATGTAATCCACATCAGGGAAATAATAACATATTTATTTGCGATCAATAATTCCTTCGTGATATTTTCCTGTATAAATTTGCCAACATGTTTCCTTTAATTGACATTGATCCCGATAAGAATTTCATTCTGGGAATGAATCCTGCATATGCACGTTCAAACCCGCTTATTATGGAGTCAGGTACCGGGTACAACACGTACGCATTAAACCTGTCAACGGCAGCAAATTACCCATAATACCAAGTTAGCAATGTGACATGAACTTCATGAGGGTTTTTTTTAAGCATTGGCATAAGTGTAACGGATCGACTCTCTGTATATGATGTGTATTATTATGGTTTATATTATGACAATAACGATATAATATATGATGATGCAATAGTTCATTCAACAACGTAGTAAGAAAACACGGCAAGCACTAATTCACCTTTCCCGTTTCTCCATCCGTTATATCATGTCATAATCAACTAAGTGACATGTATGCCGACATCATAATCATGATATCATGAATAATTCCAAATAGTCCGTCTTTAATGCTTAATTAGTCCGACGGGTTGTACGAATTGTATGTCTTTGCTATTTAATAAACATGCTGTTGAATATTTTGAAACTAATAAGACTTGGCGCTGTTGCTGCCATAGAATTAGTTTCAAAATATTCAACAGCTTACCTGCATAGTTTTCTGGAAATTGATAGTCAGGGAGTTAGAGATCGATCGATTCCAACACGAGCGTGGTGTTGGTGGATCTTAGATAGAGATGGGCGGGGTATAGCTAAAACTGGTAAGGTCCATTGGCTTCTTACAGTAAAGGTATTGTGAAAGGCACCCGATTTCTACACCTACCTGACCAAGAAATAATGGACACAATTTAGAAGTATGGAAATGGCTGCCTCAGGGTAGGCCGTACATGATTTTTTTACCAACTAATCTTTTTCAACTAATCACATGATTAATGGTGCAGTGGACTTAGCATTCAAGACTGTCATACATCCAGGAAAACAACCAAGCCACAAACCATTTGTTATTACTGATGATGATGATGATGATGACCACAAACCATTTGTTATTACTGATGATGATGATGATGGTGGTGGTGGTGGTGGTGGTGGTGGTGGTGGTGGTGGTGGTGGTGGTGGTGGTGGTGGTGGTGGTGATGATGATGGAGGTGGTGGTGATGATGGATGATGGTGGTGGTGATGATGATGGATGATGGTGGTGGTGATGATGATGGATGATGATGATGATGATGATGATGATGATGATGATGGTGGTGGTGGTGATGATGATGATGATGATGATGATGATGATGGTGGTGGTGATGATGATGGTGATGATGATGCTGATGATGATGATGGTGGTGATGATGATGATGATGATGATGATGATGAGTGACTGTGTTCTGCAGCTGAAGAAGTGAAAACGTCTTTCAAACTGTGCAGAAAGCATTGATTTGGCAGTATGGTGTTTGACAAGAAGAATCAGGGCTGAGTTCAGGAGCACAAACCGTTTGCGTTCGCCATGGGAGAGTGCTCAGTAATGTTTTGTATACTCACTATGTACATCATTTTAGTAATGTAGATGACATATTACTGAAGACTGTCACACGACAAACACAAACACTCGCCGACCATTCACCTGCCTGACCTCACCTTAAGCACAGTTTGTTAGCATTGCAGCCACCTCTGTAGAGAGATTGAATGATCTGTGGTCTCATGATGGCATCAAATGCATGTTAGATATGTTGATTCATATCTTGTATAAGTCTCAATGCTTTAACTGTCTCATGACGGCAAGCCACTGGACAATAATTTCAATGGGCAATAACTCTGAACCTGCTGAATATTTTGAAAACAGTTTGACTCAAAGTTGTTTGCGGCTAAGCCACCAACAACTTTCAGTCAAATTGTTGTCAAAATATTAAGCAGGTCCAGCGATATAACCGTTTGAATATATCATCCGCAAAAACTTGGCAGTCAGACAGTTAACAGTACTACTAATGTACACATTCATTGCGCCCATACTAAATCAGCGTAGTATTACCGATCCTGATTTGATATTCATCATCCACGTTACCTGTTACTGTCACAATGAAAAATCATCACCAGCACCAACACTCATTATCACCACCAACATAATCATCAATGGTTATGATCACAATGAGCATCACCACCGTCATCATCATTAACACCCCCACTGACCATTATCACTACCGCCATCACCTCCCCCACCATCACTGATTTCACTATCACCATCATCACCATCATTAACACCACCACACCACCATTGACCATTATCACTACCGCCATCACCTCCCCCACCATCACCAATTTCACTATCATCATCATCATTAACACCACCATTGACCATTATCACTACTGCCATCACCTCCCCCCCCACCATCACCGATTCCACTATCACCATCATTGACACAACCATTTACCATTATCACTACTGCCATCACCTCCCCCACCATCACCGATTTCACTATCACCATCATTAACACCACCACACCACCATTGACCATTATCACTACCGCCATCACCTCCCCCACCATCACCGATTTTACTATCATCATCATCATTAACACTACCATTGACCATTATCACTACCGCCATCACCTCCCCCACCATCACCAATTTCACTATCATCATCATCATTAACACCACCATTGACCATTATCACTACTGCCATCACCTCCCCCCACCATCACCGATTCCACTATCACCATCATTGACACAACCATTTACCATTATCACTACTGCCATCACCTCCCCCACCATCACCGATTCCACTATCACCATCATTAACACCACCATTGACCATTATCACTACCGCCATCACCTCCCCCACCATCACCGATTTCACTATCATCATCATCATTAACACCACCATTGACCATTATCACTACTGCCATCAGCTCCCCCCACCATCACCGATTCCACTATCACCATCATTAGCACCACCATTGACCATTATCACTACTGCCATCACCTCCCCCACCATCACCGATTTCACTATCATCATCATCAACTTACCTCATGATATATGGAAGGCTGTGCTATAGATGGAATTTGAAATGTCTGTACTTTTGGTCGGCCATCGGCGTGCACGATCTCCTGTAAAGAAGCAGAAATTAGAAATTGACATTAACACTCAAATCAGACAAAGGATTGTACAGTGGTCTTGAGAAATGTTCATTTACAGCCCAAGAAGATCATTTACCGCTGTAATAACTGCCATGGTAACCAAGCCAGTCATTCCAGCAGTAAATTTAAAAAAAATTATTTCTTTGCCCAGAAATGGACATTCTGTATAAGAAAATTGAAATTTTCTTGAACAAATTGGGTGTGTGTGTGTGTTACATGTCTAGCTAATCCAATCATGAGGACAAATCTACAACAGTCAGACAAGTGGATTAACTGTCTGTCTACTGAATTTCTGCAGACTACATATTCCATGACGTTTAACTCTGGATATGCTGAATATTTTGAAAACAATTTGACTGAAACTTTTCAAAATATTCACCAGTTATTGTCCATTGAGTGTGTGTGTGTGCGTATACGCGTGCGTGCGTGTACATTTGTGTGTGTGAATTCTTACCCAGGAGCCATAGAGGGATGGATGCGAGGTATTACACTGGGAGTATCATGACATCGATATTGACCACAGCTCAGTTTTCCCGAGTGACAACATACATTTTGTGCACAATAGGAAATGAATGACCACCTATCTTAATCATTCTATGGTCACGCTGGCCAAAAAAACAGCCGCTGCAGTGCTTTTGAGCAACGTTCTTTAGCACACCAAATGAAGACTATTTTTGAAGATTTATCACTGGAATGCCTGGCTCAATAATCGAGCCAGTCATTTCAGAAAGGATAAATATATATTTTCTTGAGCACCAATGGTTTAAAGAGGCATCATCTTATCACCCCTAACATAATTTAATGAAGGAATCCAGTTTTAGCTATGCCCCACCCATTTCTAGCTAAGCTCCACCCACGCTTTGACCATGTCGGAATTGATTGATACATCCACTCTCTTGATCTCACTTTCCAGAAAACTACACAGGTAATTCATTTAATATTTTGACACTAATTTGACTGGGTGCTGTTGCTGCCTATTGTAGCAAACAGCACACAGTTAAATTAGATTAAAAATATTCAACAGCATGTTTATTACATATTACGATTTGTCCAACCTGATGGACTATTAAGCATTTAAGATTAATTAAATCCACTTCTTCGTGACATAACAGATTATGACATCAGCGTACACGTCACATATTTGATTATGATGTCATATGATTGACTGAGAAACCGGATGCCTCAATTTTATTCCAATAAACAGTTGGCGTTCTTTACGGGGGCTAACATTTTATGTCTCGCAGAATTAATTTCAAAATACTCAATAGAATAATATTTCATAATCTTATTGAAGCTGGTACATTAATGACACATACAATGATTGTGATATTAGCTGTTGCCATAGATACAGGAATATATACAAATTCCGGGATATGATTGCTAGTTTGGTGCCAAAGTCTTTAGAACTAATAATTCTGAACGATATCTTGCGTTTTCCAATATTTATTTAAGAAATATAATATCTGGAGGAATGGGAAAATGTTTGAAGGCCATTTACCTGAGCTGGTTGGGTCATAGGCATTTTTAATAGCTTATAATTGGCGCATATATGTACGCATGACCATAGATGGGTGCCCAACCATGTCCAGGGGCATATAAAGAGCAGGCACAAGACCATGTCTCATGCGATCTCCTTCTATACGAGATTGAGAAAAGAATTTCGCGTGTATTGAGTAGCCATTGGCGTAGTGATATCCACCAGAATATGGTGGTAGAGACGATTGAAACATAAAAGGACACGAGAACTACTCTCTTCATACCAGACAATATTATTTCACCTAAAACGAGATGATATAAAGCCTATTGTAGTCTATATGACAAGTAGTTAACAGAAAAATATTCCTTCTTAATTCGTCGCAAGATTCAAATTGGTCACACACAAAATGAGGTCAAGAATTTGCTGACATTGCATAGATGTTGATATCACACTGGACGGATCGAGTCAATTTTAATGTCTGTATCAAGCTCGTGCTAGAGTTTAAGATGATACCAAACTTAACGAGATCCAGTGTTCCTTTTACCTCCCAGTACAGAGATAGGCTTGGTACCGATCTGTCTTGTCTCCAAACTGGAATCTGCATAACAGTCTTGTCGGTGTGATGACGCAATAAGATGGCCGGTCATTATATTAGAGGTGTATTCTCGAAGAAGCCATGCATCTATTTTTAGATTGGCACTAGACTATGGCTAAGATCTGGTATGTTGTCGGGGTCAGCGGGGTACCTCGACAACATATCCGAACGACCAAGAGTATAATCGGATAACGGTATGACGTGGCACAAATTCGTATCACGTGGTACAAATTCGACTCGATTACTCCTGCTTCAAGTGAGAGTGAAATTGCGCGCATGCTTAGATAGGCAAAGCAGCCACGTGATACTTCCGGTCCGAGTAACCCGACAACGAACCCCAATTCAAACAAGTGCTACGTATCCTGTTCTCACATGGAGTTAGCAAATACCAGGTATCAAATAAACGTGGCTTATTACATTTTATTAGTTTTCTAATATTTATTTAATTATTTTGACATTAGCGTTTTATTTCCCTCTATAACACACTTCATGACTCAGTTATTAAATTTTCCATACAGCAGCTTTGCAATATTGGAAAGACCGATTTCTATTATACTCCGCAATCCCGTTTATTCTACGCTATAATTTATTGTAATATTCCGTTAACTCTCTAACCCTCATATAAGCCAAAAATGGCTTCCGCAGTGGTCTTGAGAAATGTCCATTTGCAGACCAAGAGAAGACTATTTTTGAAAATTTACCACTGGAATGACTGGCTCAATAACCGAGCCAGTCATTACTGTGGCAAACTTTCAAAAAATTCTTCTCATGGTCTGCAAATGGACATTTTCTATGAGAAAACTTTCTTGAACAAATTCGAGGGTTAGAGAGTTAATAGTGAAATACTCATACACCATGAGATGGACAGCTACACCATGAGATGGACATCTACTCCATGAGATGGACATCTACACCATGAGATGGACATCTACTCCGTGAGATGGACATCTACTCCATGAGATGGACATCTACACCGTGAGATGGACTTCTACTCCATGAGATGGACATCTACACCATGAGATGGACATCTACACCATGAGATGGACATCTACACCATGAGATGGACATCTACACCGTGAGATGGACATCTACACCGTGAGATGGACATCTACACCGTGAGATGGACATCTACTCCGTGAGATGGACATCTACTCCGTGAGATGGACATCTACACCATGAGATGGACATCTACACCATGAGATGGACATCTACTCCATGAGATGGACATCTACACCATGAGATGGACATCTACACCATGAGATGGACATCTACTCCGTGAGATGGACATCTACACCATGAGATGGACATCTACACCATGAGATGGACATCTACTCCGTGAGATGGACATCTACTCCGTGAGATGGACATCTACTCCGTGAGATGGACATCTACACCATGAGATGGACATCTACACCATGAGATGGACATCTACTCCGTGAGGTGGACATCTACACCATAAGATGGACATCTACTCCATGAGATGGACATCTACTCCATGAGATGGACATCTACACCATGAGATGGACATCTACTCCGTGAGATGGACATCTACACCATGAGATGGACATCTACTCCGTGAGATGGACATCTACACCGTGAGATGGACATCTACACCATGAGATGGACATTACTCCGTGAGATGGACATCTACACCATTAGATGGACATCTACACCATGAGATGGACATCTACTCCATGAGATGGACATCTACACCATGAGATGGACATCTACACCATGAGATGGACATCTACTCCGTGAGATGGACATCTACACCATGAGATGGACATCTACTCCGTGAGATGGACATCTACTCCGTGGTGAGATGGACATCTACTCCGTGAGATGGACATCTACACCGTGAGATGGACATCTACACCATGAGATGGACATCTACACCATGAGATGGACATCTACACCATGAGATGGACATCTACACCATGAGATGGACATCTATACCATGAGATGGACATCTACACCATGAGATGGACTTCTACTCCATGAGATGGACATCTACACCATGAGATGGACATCTACTCCGTGAGATGGACATCTACACCATGAGATGGACATCTACACCGTGAGATGGACATCTACACCATGAGATGGACATCTACACCATGAGATGGACATCTACACCATGAGATTGACATCTACACCATGAGATGGACATCTACTCCGTGAGATGGACATCTCCTCCGTGAGATGGACATCTACACCGTGAGATGGACATCTACTCCGTGAGATGGACATCTACACCATGAGATGGACATCTACTCCGTGAGATGGACATCTACTCCATGAGATGGACATCTACTCCATGACAGGTTTCCCCTGTTTCATGCTTACATCAGCAAGTGGTAGAATTCAAACTTTCTAACTTATGAGCATCAAAAAGATGAAACCAGTTGTGGAATTGATGAGTCTCATGGTGTGTGAATGAATCTCTTGGAGACAATTTGACTGAAAGTGGCAGCAACAATGGAGGAATCGAGTTTATCTATCAATCATATGATGTCATAATCATCTACGTAACATGTAGGCCGATGTCAAAATCAATTACGTCGTGAATGCCGTAGCTAAGTTCATCACGAACACTTAACTAAATACGGACTAAGTATTTTACAAACTGTATATCTTTACTACTTAATAACATTTTGATGAATAGTTTGAAATTAATTTGACTGGGAGCTGTCCTGCCATAGGCAACAGCACCCAGTCAAATTAGTTTCAAAATATACAACATTACCTGTATAGTTCTCCGGAAATTGAGATTCAGAGAGTGCAGGGGTCGGTCGATCCAAACATGGGCAAAGCGTGGGTGGAGCTTAAAAAAAGATGGATGGGGAAGAGCGAAAACTGGATTCCTCCATTCCCACTCAATCTGTTCTCATGATCTTCAGCAAATATCTTCCAAACCCTTTCAATGACAATGTCTTAATTTCCAGACAACTACACAGGAAGGGTGGTTGATATTTTGAAACTAATTTAACTGGAACATGTTGCTACCAGTCAAATTAGTTTTACAACATTCAAGAGAATATACATGTATATCCTTTAGACGGTTTAACCCCTTAACACATATCAGCCAAAAACGACTTCTGCAGTGCTCTTGACAAATGTCCATTTGCAGACCAAGAAAATAACATTTTTTTAAATTTTACCACCAGAGTGACTGGCTCGATAACAAAGCCAGTCATTACAGTAGTCAATTAAAAAAAATAGTCTTCTCTTGGTCTGCAAACAGACATTTTCTATGAGAAAATTTAAATTTCCTTGAACAAATTTGAGAGTTAAAGGGTTAATTTAGCTTCAAGGGGTTCACCAAATTTCCTGCCATTCAGAAATAAACCTGTCGAATATGTTACCGGGCACCCTAATCCTCGCAACCCTCTCCGTCAAAGCAACTGAGAAAAATCCTCACGTGAAAGCGCATGATAAGCGGGGCCCCCGGTCCCTGTAATGCCTATTGATTTTGGTGGAACTCGTGGTGACAGACTTCGTCTCATCATCGTTCTTGTTATGGATGCAGCCGTGGATATTTTGTTCCATGGTATTAACATGCTTAACCTTAAAAAACACGTACTAAGGTTAGAGATGCAAATGAGCTTACCGGTATGTGAATATATTCGTATCGCAAATAGATCCAGCAAAACCTGTCAATAATGGACACACGATGGACCATGACATCGTCGTTAACCCTTCAAACACTTAAATTTGTTCAGGAAAATTCAAATTTTCTCAAAGAAAATGTAAATTTGCATAGCAAGAGAAGACTATTTTCAAAAATTTACCACTGCAATGACTGGCTCGGTTATCGAGCCAGTCATTCCGGTGGTAAAATTTTGAAAATAGTCTTCTCTTGGTTTACAAATGGACATTTCTCAAGACCACTGTAGAAGCTGTTTTTCTCTGATATAAGTGTTAAAGGGTTAATATAACAGAATAGATGGAGCGAATCTGTCACTCAAGTAGTAATCAACTAATCATAATCAACTACTTCACATGTAAGGTAATAATAATGTTTTATCCGATGCTCTGCCAAGAAACTTTAATTTAACTCTGTCAAGTGTACGAATTGTACGTCTTTGATAGATTAAAAATTTAATAAACATGCTGTTGCTGCCGAAGCCAAATTAGTTTCAAAATATTCAACAATCAACAATTTACCTGCATAATTACTTTGAAATTGAGATTCTGGGAATTCACGATTCAAAGTATATAAATCACTATCAACACGAGTAAAAAAGTGGGCGGAGCTTAGTTAGAAATGGGCGTGGCATAGCTAGAAATGGATCTTTCTATTGCTATAGTGAATGGGTTTTTGTGCCATAATGATGGCTCCTTAAAATGGGGGCTCATATGACAACCAATCTAGGCGGGTTTTCCTTGTACACAGTTTTCCGGGGGAACAAGTGGCTGGCAGTAGGTAGCTGAAAATAGATAGAGTTGTTTTACATGTAATCTTTCCATCTGAGCGGGTAGCCGCACGCACATATGTGTGAAAAAAATCCAACAGACCCCCCCCCTTGTGGGTTGGTCTGTAGTTTTATTACCCACTATAAACACACTTAGCGTTCAATCACTACGACCCGGCCTCAGCCACCCCGCGTGGGAATCATTTGAGAATCTCTTTATTCTTTCTTGCATCTACATTTGGATTCTATGTTACTCTTAGGCTTCTCTGCGCATGCACTTTGATCTATGTCTTAGAGGAGTGATTATAGAATGGTGCCAATCTAATGCAGGTTGTATGGTGGGTGAGAGTGTACTCTATCAGAAGCCTGGTTGAGGGTGCGATGAGTTGGTATAGGCATATGGGGGCATGAAAGCAAACATAAAAATCTTTTTCTGGTTCTAAATGCAGATGGTTTGATTTAGCAAGTAGTGATTGAACGGTAATGGATGTTTGTGGTATAATAACAACCCTGATTCTTCTCCGAGTTTCGTAAAATTTCAAGTAGCTAGCAGCTAGACAGCCATGTCTGATTGGCTAAAACCACCAAAGAAACAAATAATCAGGCACTTATTGACTGGTTCCCACAGAGACAATTAAGCTTTAAAAAACCCCAGATTTAAACATGTTATCCAGGCAACAACAAGGTGCATAGCCACATGATTTTAAATCTTGTACCTGACCCACCAGCCTTAACAAACCATCACCAGAAATAACAGACCATTATAGATATGTCTGACAATACTATCTTTAGAAAAGAATTACCTTTGAACCGACTCACAGAATAAATTACATTTAACCCTCTTTAACCATCACATTTGTTCAATAAAATGAACAATTTCTCATAGAAAATGTAAATTTGCAGACCACGCGTAGGCTTTTAAAATAATTTACCACTGGAATGACTGGCTTGGTTATCGAGCCAGTCATTCTAGAGGTAAATTTTCAAAAATAGTCTTCTCTTGGTCTGCAAATGGACATTTCTCAAGACCACTGCAGAAGCCGTTTTTGGCTGATATGAGTGTTAGAGGTTAACCATTAAATGGTCAAGCTCGCCAAAACATGCATCTGCAGTGGTCTTAAGGATTATCCAATTGAAGGCCAAGAGAATTCTCTTTTTGAAAAATTATCACTGAAATGACTGGCTCGAAAAACAAATCAGTCATTCAGGTGATAGTTTAAAAAAATAGTTATCTCCTGGCCAGAAATTTGACGTTCACTATTTAAAATTTTTCTAAAAACTTGGCAAATCGTGACTGGTAAAGGATTAAATCTTCTTTAAAGACCACCTCTGTATACAAACACAATTTCTAATGATACAGAAATAATCAATGAAATATATACATCTGGTTCTTGCAAAAAAGAGACTAGTTTTATACTAGGATCGCCTTTGTCTGATATATATCAAAGGTATGTCTTAAGACGGATTGCGCACAAAATGCGTCACAAGTGCGTGTACAAAAATGCCATATCGAACCGCTCGATACAGATGGTGAAACTATGTGTTGCTCAGAGACATGTTGTATATCATATGTAGAGCAGTGATCAGGCGATTTTTCAGCAATCGTTCTGTTGCATATAACATGATTCAAACCTTTTTTCATGGTGAGGTAGGCTTAACCGCCGGGCTCTGCAGTGGTCTTGAGGAATGTTCATTTGCAGGCAAAGAGTAAACAATGTTTGAAAGATTAGCAATGGAATGACTGGCTCAATAACCATGCCAGTTATTCCAGTGATAAATTCTCAAAAATACTCTATTTCAGTGATAAATTCTCAAAAACACTTCTCTTGGCCTGCAAATGTGCATTCAATAAGCAAATATTTTAAATTTTTTAACCAAATTTAGCCATTAAGGGGTCAATGACATACACAGGTGAAGATTTTGGAATCACTGCTTGCAACAGATTGATGGCAATGCGTTTCAGTGTGTAGGGAGTAGAAATAGTCAGATTTCTATGACGATGGTGTAGGGAACCAGCCTAACCCTTTATCACCCATAATCAGCCAAAAACAGCTTCTGCAGTGGTCTTGCGAAATGTCCCTTTGCAGACCAAGAGAAGAATATTTCTTTTAATTTACCACTGGAATGACTGGCTCGATAAGCGAGCCAGTCATTCCAGAGGTAAATTTTCAAAAATAGTCTTCTGCAAATGAAAATTTTCTATGAAGAAATTTGAGGGTTAAAGAATTAAGTGTCTGACTACTTAAAGCCACCAGACAATAACTTCAATGGGCAATAACTCTGGACCTGCTGAATATTTTGAAAACAATTTAACTGAAAGTTGTTGGTGGATTTAGTTCGAGGGTCAAAGGCTTAAGTTAAATCCATGATCAAGATATTAACTCTTCCAGGAAATCTAAATTCTAGCAATTCTTAAATTTTTTCAAGATAATTTAAATTTCGTTATAGAAAATGTCCATTTGCAAATAAAGATTTTTGAAAATTTATCGCTGGAATGACGGGCTCTGTTTTCTAGCCAGTCATTCCAGTGGTAAATTAAAAAAAAATAATCTCTTGGTCTGCAAAATGGACATTCCCCAATACCACTGCAGAAGTCATTTTGGCTGATATGAGTGTTAAAGGGTTAATTTGAAATTAAATAACAGGGATTTCAGACTTGAAGGCCAGAGAAAAAATCCTTGCGAGAGCTCGATTAACGTCGCCAAGTCTTAATTATTAAACATTTTCCGTTCACATAATTGGAAAATTTGTTCAAAACGATGCCTACGATTAATTATTAAGTATGTCTAATCCTGTTTAATGACCGCACAGCTGAAGAAAGCAATTAAAGAGACACATTCAACAGCTAATAAGAGCCATTCATCAAAACAACATTTTGTAAAAGGAGGCAATGTTACATGAGTCAGATGGATGTGGAAAGGAAAGCTTAAAACAATGACGCTATAATCCAAGAACGTAAACATTTAATACTCGGATTTGTTCAAGAACATTTTAATTTTCTGATAACGTATATTTGCAGACCAAGAGAAGACAATAATTGAAAATTTAACACTGGAATTCCAGAAGTAAATTTTCAAAAATTGTCTTCTCTTGATCTGCGATTGGACATTTTTCGAAACCAACTGCAGAAGCCATTGACACTGCTCGGTCTCCAGCTGTCAATTTGATTGTGATGTCAGCTATTATGTGACGTATTGGATTATGACATCAGATAATTGAGTGACAGATTGAATCCCTGTATTATCCTAATATGATCTAAATGATGCGTTCTGACAGCTCAACAGTGCTGCGCAGTGAAGTTCAATATATGGTACAGACCAGTACAAGTTCACTCAGAAAATGTCAGGCGTCCAAGTTCTCTGAAGTTGGTCTGCTTTATATAGAATGCAAGGTTGACTCGTACATCAAGGGTTGTGGGTTCAGATCCTGCCTGATGTAGGTCTGATCTACATAGAATGCAAGGTTGACTCATACATCAAGGGGTGTGGGTTCAGATCCTGCCTGATGTAGGTCTGCTCTATATAGAATGCAAGGTTGCTCGTACATCAAGGGTTGTGGGTTCAGATCCTGCCTGATGTAGGTCTGCTCTATATAGAATGCAAGGTTGACTCGTACATCAAGGGTTGTGGGTTCAGATCCTGCCTGATGTAGGTCTGATCTATATAGAATGCAAGGTTGACTCGTACATCAAGGGTTGTGGGTTCAGATCCTGCCTGATGTAGGTCTGCTCTATATAGAATGCAAGGTTGACTCGTACATCAAGGGTTGTGGGTTCAGATCCTGCCTGATGTAGGTCTGCTCTATATAGAATGCAAGGTTGACTCGTACATCAAGGGTTGTGGGTTCAGATCCTGCCTGATGTAGGTCTGCTCTATATAGAATGCAAGGTTGACTCGTACATCAAGGGTTGTGGGTTCAGATCCTGCCCGATGTAGGTCTGCTTTATATAGAATGTGAGTTTGACTCATAAATAAAGGGTTGTGGGTTTAGATCCTGCTTGATGTAGGTCTGCTGTATATAGAATGTGAGGTTGCCTTGTACATCAAGGGTTGTGGGTTTAGATCCTGCTTGATGTAGGTCTGCTCTATATAGAATGTGAGGTTGCCTCATAAATCAAGGGTTGTGGGTTCAGATCCTGCTTGATGTAGGTCTGCTCTATATAGAATGTGAGGACTCGTACATCAAGGGTTGTGGGTTCAGATCCTGCCTGATGTAGGGCTGCTCCATACAGAATGCAGGGTTGACTCGTACATCAAGGGTTGTGGGTTCAGATCCTGCCTGATGTAGGTCTGCCCTATATAGAATGTGAGGTTGACTCGTACATCAAGGGTTGTGGGTTCAGATCCTGCCTGACGTAGGTCTGCTTTATATAGAATGTGAGTTTGACTCATAAATCAAGGGTTGTGGGTTCAGACCCTGCCTGACATAGGTCTGCTCTATATAGAATCTGAGGTTGACTCATACATCAACAGTTGTGTGTTCAGATCTTGCCTGTAGGTCTGCTCTATATAGAATGTGAGTTTAACTCATATATCAAGGGTTGTGGGTTCAAATCCTTCTTCTACTTGATGAGCACCTTACGTGTCAAGCCGAGTGTTGTGGGGATCACAGTATCATCAGGGATTCTCATAAGGGTCCACTTAAATGCAAATTGGGCCCCACGAAAGTAGTGGTAGTTGGTCCTATGACACCCAGAAATTTTGTAAGATTGTTAAATACTTAAAATATTTTTATACGTCTTTGGACAAAAATCTAGCACTGGACCAACATAATTAATTCTTATAAGTCCTGGTATTTTCAAATTTTAGCATGAGAAATGCTGGTTGAGAACAGATTTCAATTTTGGGACCCCCAGATTTCAGCTGGACACCCCAAGATTTCAGCTGGGGACCCTCAGATTTCAGTGTGGGCTCCCCAGATTTCAGTGTGGGCTCCCCAGATTTCAGTGTGGGCTCCCCAGATTTCAGTGTGGGGTCCCTGGGACATTCAAAATTTAGATGTCATGAGAAACACAGAGTCTCATGCTGTGTGAATAACCCATTAATCATAAGTCTGTAATACCACATAATGGACCTATCCAGTCCCATCCAAGCTTTGCCCGGGTTGGAATCGATCGATCTCTCAGTTACTTCCTGACTATCTATTTCCAGAAAATTATACATGTAAGCTGTTGAATATTGCACCAACAGTGCCTAGTCAAATTAGTTTCAAAATATTCATCAGAATATTTATTAAATAGTAAAGACATACAACATAACGTGTCAGACTATTAAGCATTTAAGACGGACTAAATGGAGTCATTCCTGATGTAATTGATTATGATGTCATCCTACACTTCACAGTTGATTATAATGTCATATGATGGATGGATAAACTGGCAAGGTCCATTGCGCTGGGTGGGGTGGGATTGACGGTGAAGGTCGGGGAGAAGCATTATCCATCTCAGAAAAGTTTATAATAAACTCTCATTACTGGCAATAAACAAACAGATATCAACAATAAATAAATTGCTGAACAAACATGTTTCATGGGGTTGACATGAGGAAATTAACTTGTAATAACCACCTAATAGTTTGTTTGGTAACTGTGCGCTTGCTGAATCTCTGCAAACTGCATTCTCCATAGGGTTTAACTCTGGATATGCTGAATATTTTGAAAACAGTTTGACTGAAAGTTGTTGGTGGCTAAGCCACCAACAAATTTCAGTCATATTGTTTTCAAAATATTCAGCAGCTCTAGAGTTATTTCCCATTGACAGGCAGAAGTTAAAAATTGTGATGAACTGAACCGCTAATAGATAAGCGTCACATTCATGATGCCTTTAATTCCGGTGAGATTTATGTTCATATAGAGATTTACTTCCATATCAGCAGACTCCGGCTTTTGAACCTTTCTAACGCTTCTTTGACGCTTCTTTGATCTATTAATTAGTAGAATGTGTAATCGATAATTAAGAACAAAACGCGGACTCCTGATAATTTGTCTCTCATCGTTGTAATTCGTGGGCTTTTAAATGCCATCAGACGGGCGATCAGCATTGCTTAAGTCAGACATTATCATGTCAAGGTTAAATGATAATTGCGTCAAAGTCAGGCGAATAACGGCTGGTGTACATTTCAGAAATGATGTTACTGAAAGTCATTGCTGTCTAAGAGACACAAATATCTTTACTGAAAGCAAAAGTACCGACCAAAAATGGCTCTTGCAATGTTCTTGGACAATATCCATTTGCAGACCAATGTGCAGACCAGAGTGCATGCGTGCAAGCGGGAGGGAGGGAGAATCAGACAAACAGATGACCATCATGGCAACACTCCACAAGTCAATAGACATAATGTGATATTTCGAGACAGAAATATGATAAAATGCTGTTCAAACAACAAATCAGTAAAACACACACATTGTATACATTACAATACAGAGACAAATATTCAACTTCTAAATGAGAAACTGGACTTTCAGAGGTTAAAGGGTTAATGGTCAAGCCGGCCAAAATGGCTTCTGCTGCGGTCTAAATTAATGTCCATTTGCAGGCCAAGAGAAGACAACTTTTGAAAATATACCACTAGAATGTCGGACTATATAACCAAGCCAGACAAAACTTAGTCGTTATCTTCCCAAAAATAATTTTTCTTGCCCTGCAAATGTACATTCAATTTGAGTCAATATTTTGATCTTTCACATTCGTGCCCAAGATATAGTTAATCCTTTCACTGAAAAATTGCCTGTATCTCAATCTCAGAGAAAACAAACAGGAAAGACTATTTTAAATTTAATATGCCTTAGGCAGTCATATTAATTTTAAAATATTCAACAGAATATGCTATACATTTTACAGAATTTACTTTTTTAGGGATTTGTCATTGGAAGGGTTAATTAAACGCACATCAACTCATTAGACATCCAATCACATAGACACGTTTTACTCTACATTTTAACAACATCAAAATTAACCCCTTCAACACTACAAATTGGACAGAGCAAATACTTCATGATATAAGAAATATGACACTGAACATTCATTCAGAGACAAATCAGCTTCTAATTAAATAATTAAATTCAAAAATATTAAAATTCTTCTCCAAAATGGAGGGATGCAATCTGTCACATAAGTATCTGACGTCATAATCAATTATGTCACGAGTTTAGATGATGTCACAATTATAATGACGTTTAACTCCACCAGGAAAATTGAAACGTATGTCACTCTAAGTGTACAGCTTGTCTTTGATGAATTTACAATTTAATAAGCATTTTGTTGAAAATTTTGAAAATAATTTGACTGCGAGCTGTTGCTGCCATAAGCAAATTAGTTTCAAAATATTCAACAGCTTACCTGTACAAAATTACAAAATTTATATTCTGGGAATTCAGGTTTCAAAATATTAAACTGATTCCAAAACACTTTAAAACACTCAAAATAGTGGGCCATGTTAGTTGTTAGGCCTCTAGAAATGGGCATGGCATAGTTAGAAATGGATCCCTCCACTTTGCGATCGATAAACTTGAATTTCAGTGTTAAAAGCGTTAAATAAATAATATGAAAATCAAGAACATACACAGAATATTATTATATTAACCCTTTCACTCTCAGACCCACATTTATAAATTCTTTATGATGTATGGAATATTCTATTAAATATTTTGAAACTAATTTAACTCGGAGATATTGCTGCCTATGGTAGCAATATCTCCCAGTCAAATTAGTTTCAAAATGTTCAACAGCTTCCTGTACAGTTATCTTGAAATTGTGACGCTGGAATTTTATGTGGGAAAGGGTTAAATATATGTATTATGATAAATGGTACATATTTTTGGCACAATGGCAGCTCCTGTTAGTATCATCAGCATGAAGGATGGAGTGGCCACAGTAATTCTGTGAGCGTTATTAGTTGATAGTCAGAGTTGCAGTGGTTGTCATAGCAGCCATGTTAGTTGTTAGGCCCTGAGCTGCAAATCAGTGGTACAACTGCTGATATGGTTTTTAGTAGTTATCTACCAGCAGCCGGACACTGACGACCAGCAAAGGACAGGTAAGTAGCGATAGTAGTAGATGTGGCAAAATGCGTGCAATTCCAGAATTCCACAGCAATTGTCAGCAGCCGAAAGCTCCCAGACTGCAAAGCATGTCATGCTGGTAGTAGGTGTAAAACACATGCTATCCAATAATTCAGCATTAATGTCAGGGACAGTACGATTACAAACCGCAAGCGACGCACAAACCCAGAATCCCAGAAAATGTAAGCAGCCATTTGCTCCCAGATCATAGAGTACATGCATTTAATGAGACTAAAGAATATGCAATCCCAGAATTCAACAGTAACAACAGCAGCTGAAACCATCCAGATTGCAGAGAACATGTGTAAGTTAAGTATGACTTGCAATCTCTGTATCACCAACAATGTTAACAGGTGAAAACTCACAAGTTGCAGAGACCATACTGGTAGTTGTATTAATCATGCAATCCCACAATTTAAGAACAGGGCTAGGCACTAGATAATATTGTATACAAATAGACAGGACAAGCAAAGACAAAATTGAAGAGGCATGCAATCCCAGAATTCCACAGTAACTCCAGAGCCGGTACTTACGAAGAGCGCTTAACCATTTAACTCTCAAATTTGTTTTTAAAATTTTCAATTTTCTCATAGAAAATGTCCATTTGCAGATCAAGAGAAGACTATTTCTGAAAAATTACCACTGGAATGATTGGCTCGGTTATCGAGCCAGGCATTAGTGCTAAATTTTCAAAGACAGTCTTCTCTTGGTCTGCAAATGGACATTTCTCAAGACCACTGCAGAAGCGGTTTTTGGCTGATATGAGTGTTAAATGGTTAAGCTGTAGAAGAGGTATAACTAGGGCTTACTCCTCCGGATGGTGTAAATGCAGCATTTTGATTGGTCTGTTTCTACTTTACATCCGGGTGTAAGCTACGCCATCTTCATTGAATACCAGCCCAGAAGTAGAACATTTCTACACACAAAGAGAGGATATAGACACTACTGAACGATTACATGCATTTACATTTTTAGAACCATTTAAAACACACACCGAAAAATTCATGAAAAGGTATATTCTTTACGATATAAATGTTATTCTGATGAACATTTTGAAATTAATTTGACTAGAATATGTTGCAGCCTAAGGCAGCAATAGTTTCCAGTTAAATTAATTTCGAAATATTCAAGTTTTCCTGTACGGTTGCATTGAAAATGGGATATCAGGAAATCTTCAGTGAAAGGGTTAACCTTCTAGTGCCTACAAACCAGACATGCCAAATTCTTTATGACGTAAGGAACATTCTGTCGAATATTTTGAAACTAGTTTGACTGGCGACAGTAACCTGCATAGTTGCGTTGAAATTGAGACACTGGCATTTCAGGGATCAAAGGGTTAATAAATCAATCAATAAGAAAAAACAAATGAGACAAAATTCACTGATATTCTTATAAATATTTACACAGACATTAACCCTTTAACACTCAAATTTGTTTTTTAAAATTCAATTTTCTAATAGAAAATGTCCATTTGCAGACAAGAAGATTAAAATTTACCACTGGAATGACTGGCTCGGTTATCGAGCCAGTCATTCCAGCGGTAAATTTTCAAAAATAGTCTTCTCTTGGTCTGTAAATGAACATTTCTCAAGACCACTGCAGAAGCCATTTTTGACTGATATGAGTGTTAAAGGGTTAAATTTCTTTATCTTGTGTGATGTCTGACGTATATATATATATATGTGCATGTATGATGGCAATTTGTGCTGAACCAGAAAGAAATGAAAGTAAAGATGACATCCGCAATCTGTCAGTGTGGTTTGAAGTCTCTGGCAGATCACGCATGTTGCTAAATTACATAATGGCAAAGAACTCCCACTCATGTCTTTTGCAGGAAGCATGCGAGGGTCTGTGGGGGACAGCTTATTAATTAAAATTAAATCAAGGAATAAAAAAACCTATTAATATATGTATAATTTCTATTTGGAAAGAATCTCAAGTATTTTTGAAAACGTACTACTGATATGGCTGCATGGTTAGACAAAGGATAAAGTGTAGTAAATGACGCCAAGTGACATCTGTGATACCAATACATATTAAAAAATAGCTTCCCCACCCACCCACCCAGTTATCTCCCTTGCACAGAGCCAGATATATAAGACGCAACTTTTTATATCTGGTTATTATTATGCGATGAGAAGTTCTCTCCCTTGGCGCATGAAAAGTCACATACGTTCAAATGTGTGTGGTCTTCACGAGCAATGTAGTATTATTCTCTTGGATGTTGTCACTACAATGCGAGATCTCACAGACAAAAGAACAGATTCAATATAAATACAGACCAATCAGGGGTTTGGAAATCTGAAAACCCATTCATCGAAGGATTCCATATATCTCATTTTCAAGGCAATTGCAAAGGAAGTGTTGAATATCTTGAAATTAATTCGACTGGAAGCCATTGCTGCCTAAGGCAACAATGGCTTCCAGTCAAAATAATTTCAAAAATATTCAACGGAATAAATTTTATATCGTAAAGAATATAAATTTTCCGGGATTTGTCGGTGAAACGGTTCCGCCTGTTGAATTTCTGCAGACTACATTTTAATTGGAGTTTAACTCGGGATATGTATAAATATATATGACAAAACGCGAAAGACAGAGTGATTACTGACTTATAGTAGTTAACGGTGCATATTCACACTATAATAGTATAAAATGACATTGTTAAAATTGTATATTTATAGAGCCTTAAATTATGTGCTTATATGTAATGAAACGAAATAAATATTAACATATGATGATTTCATTCCATATAAATTAATATAATTCTTTAGGGTGTGAAATTTAAATAGAAACACGAGTCTCTAATTAAAATTCGCAACTAAAAAAATTATATTAATTTATATGGAATGAAATCATCATATGCTAACATTTATTTTGTTTCATTACATCTAGTCACACGATTTAAGCTCCTAAAAGTATACAATATTAGCAATTTTATTTTAAAGCATTTTGGTGTGAATATGTACCTTTAAGTGAATCAAAAATTTTGATGACAATTTGAGTGATTTGGTACAGATGACAGATGGTCTCATGCCTGTGTATGTATACTAGACGTATTAAATTATCAGATTTTAAAAATATAAAAAGACAACACACCATTAACGGGAATAATATTTTAACATAGAAAAGATACACATATATAAATAAATATGTGTTTGCATTGTGGGTATAAAGATTCCTGTAGTTGCAAGCACTAGTGACTATGACTACAAGAAAATTAGACGCTTAGATGGGTTTTTTCTTCATGGCTGATTTATTGATCTGACGTCCCATCGTTGAATTGCGTGCACAAAGTATTAGCGCCCGCAAAAGACAGAGGATTCCTAACGTCGATCGGGAAGTTGGAACGTTAGAACATCCGTTTAAACAAGACGGAAATTGTCGCCAAACAACCGGTAGCGTCTAGGGAATGTAATTTTGAATCAATGGGTAAGACGGGTATACAATGATGGAACGATGCGCCAACAAGAATGTCAGAGAAATAATCACTACAACAGACACAGAGAGGGTAACGACTCAGTAAATTGTATTTTGATAATTCCATTCATCTTGCAGCGTTTGATTTCAGACAGGTCAATGGTTCCGCGTTATTTTTATTTACAGGAATGATGTACTTCCATCATGATGCTAGTTTAAAGCTCACATAAATCGCTGTACACAATGCTACAGAATAGGCTTTATAGCCTATAGAGTCATAGATTTTGCATAAATTCAATTTAGGTCCTGCCTACTTTAAGCCGTGTACAATTGCTATGCTTTCAAATCAATTTGAAACACCCGTTATTAATCTCTAAAAACCATACTCTCCCATAACTATCTGCCTGATGAATTTCTGCGGACTACATTTTCCATGGGGTTTAACTCTGGATCTGTTGAGTATTTTGAAAGTAATTTGACTGAAAGTTGTTGGTGGCCAAGCCACCAACAACTTTCAGTTAAATTGTTCTCAAAATATTCAGCAGGTCCGGAGTTTTCGCCCATTGAATTGTCTGCTAGCTTGCAAGAGATAGTTAAAAATTTAATTTTTTATCCACCTAGTTCTATCCAACTTGTTCGCTTATATGCATAGCCAGCTAAGTGAGATTGTGTGATTTTGCGACTAAACATGGTAAGATTATCATGTGATTCAAACGCTGAAGACAACAGTCTGTCAAGCCGCACAGAGCCACCTAGCTAACATTACTATGGCTACTTCATATCATACTAAAAAGAACACATGGTCTATAATATGAAAATACTATCTAAAACATTGGCAAAAAATATCTATTATTCATAACAACAAAATTAGATAAATCAGATTTAATTCATGAATTTTTTATGTCATACTACGTTTTTATGATGAACGAGTAGCTGTATAAATCACAGACCCAGTGGCCATGACCGTACATAGTTGTGATTATTGTTGTGTTTGGACGTGGTATTCGAGCATGGCACCGTGATGTGTGGTGGCCGTTGCGTGGCTATGCGCGGACGATGTTCAAGCTTTGTCGTGATTTCTGATCGTGTCAAAATCATTCACCTTTTATGTCCATAATGTAGAGATTTTTGTTGAGGTTATAAAGAAGCTCCAATCGGCAAAAAATAAGGGTGATGGCCATACATGAAAATCATCTTGAAATGGTGACGTCTGCAGCATGGCATCGGAAACAGTCACTGTTGCATGTCCTTCAGGCATTAATCATTGGACGAAAAGAATGGGGAGCGAGTCCCTTGTATTTAATATTAAATCGTAAAATGATGCCGAGAAAGCGCTCGCAGTGCTTTGAGCTGGAAATGTGGATTTATGAGATACTATGAAAAGGTATTACACAGATACAGTTCTGCAAATTCACCTTTCCAATTTATCCATCCGTCATATGATGTCATAATAAATTATGTGACGTGTAGGATGACGTCATAATTATGACATCATGAATGATTCGAAACAGTCTGTCTTTAACGCTTAATAGTCTGACACGTTGTACGAATTGTATGTCTTTACCATTTAATATTAACATCCTGTTGAATATTTTGAAACTAATTGACTGGCCGGGGCGCTGTTGCTGCCATAGGCAGTTAAATTAGTTTCAAAATATTTAACCGCTTACCTGTATAGTTTTCTTCTTGAGTCAGGGAGTTCAGGCATCAATTGATCCCAACACGAGCGAGGTGTGGGTGGAGCTTTGCTAGTGATGGGCGGGGCATAGCCAAAACTGGATTTCTTCATTAAATTATGTTACGGGCGATAAGATGATGCCCACTGATAAAGAACCTTGGATACAAACAATTTTGTAGAATGCTTTAAAGATAATCTGCATTCCGCGTCTTTGTTTTTAATGTTTAGACTGTGTTACTGTATCATGAATGCTGGATGTGCACTTCTCTAGGCATTAGATAAAGATCTTTATACCAACTTCATTTTCTTGCGCTCACCCTTCTCATGATAGTAATCTTAGAATGTTTTCCTTATTGGTGCATGAAAGCTGCCGCGGTGATCAAACTCTCTGTCTCCTCTTCTTAATGCTGTTGTTTCTAGAACGGTACCATAGTTCTTTGCTACAAGTCCTGCACATATTACCGGTATATGCGAAAGATTTGATTTAGGTGATGAGGGGATGGTCGCGCTGATTCAAACTACCCCATGAATTTCCTAGAATCATTGGTCCTGTCAAAGAATAATGTACGACTTTGTCAGCAGAAGGAACCCACTCAATCATTAGACATACATTAAGAACTTAAGATTTCAGTGTGACATGGGTATAGAGTTCATTCGAAGTGGTTACATAATCTAATTATTTATTTAATTATAAATGCATCACTGCTGCACATTTCTAAACTTGTGTTGGAACAGTCTATTATGCTTTGTTCACAATTTGAAGACAGCAGTTTGTCCTTTGTGAGTGAGGTGATAGTATGGATCGGTAGGAGTGCAGTTGGAAGAATTCATTGGATTGACTGGTGTCCATAGAGTCATTCATGCCATATCTGGGCTGGTTTTATTTCAGACAATTATTGGTAACTTCCCCAGTAACTTCCCCAGTTTTTACACTGGTACCAATTTATACTCCTGGTTTGGAGAGGCAACGACGAGTGAAGGGGACTGCCTATTTTTCCAGCAATTGCTCTATGTATTTAACAGCTTCCCCCATGTTCACTTTGGAAATCACACTACATGGATTCAAGAATGAATTGGTGTCATCAGACAATACAAAGAACATAAAAACTGAGAGAATGTGCAATTTTGTGATCCTATTTTCAATGAAAGTTGTTTCTATTAGAAATATTGAACAGCAATTTAACATTATATTTGAACTCTTTAATGCTTAAAATTTTGTCAAGAAAATCTAAATATTTGCTTACTAAATGTTCATTTGCCCGTCAGGCAGACTGCTGGAATGACAGGCTCACTGATTGAGCGAGAGGAATTCCGGCGGTAAGGCCATACCAATTAATTTGTTTGTTTTACAAACCCTCCCAACTTAATTCTTCCATATCTAGGAAAAAAATAACCCAGGAAGCTTAAGACATTATTTTCAACATTCTTTCCATCTCATAATTTTTCGCAGCCAAATCCTTATCACTCTGAATTGCTCAGAACTTTATGTATCTCTGTAGCTTTGTTAACCCTTTAACGGTCAAGCCACTCAAAATGATTGCAATGGTAATGAGAAAAGTCCATTTGCTGGACAAGAGAAGACGATTTTTGAAAATTTACCACTGGAATGGATGGCTGGCTTACAGCCAGCCATCCATTCCAGTGGTAAATTATCAAAAATAGTCGTCTTTTGGTCTGCAAATGGGCGCTCACTGAGAAAACATTTTGAATTTTCTTGATCAATCTTGACAATTAACATGAAAGAATTAATGCCGCAATAGCTTAAAGCTTCTGAGCTGAAATTGTGCATTATTTTTCTTTCCCATCTCTGATCATGTGATTTAGGCGGTAATTTTTGTAAAACAAAACATTCAATTGGTCTGGTGTAAATGTTAAAAAAAATTTTACCTTGGAGTGCAATAATGGACAATCCTCAAAACCATTGCCTGTGAAGGATATTTTAGAACAGCTTCAACATTAACATGTTACCTTTAAATCCGTTACCATTATCAGCTATACACTGCTTGGCAGGGGACTTGGAGAATGGCGAACAGTCCTTAATTGCTTTCTCCAAGAGTGCCTCCGCTAAAAAGCCAATTATAGATGATCTCATTTGTACTTAAAGTATTTCTGATGGCAGAGTGATGGAACATATAATATAGTATAGAAAATTAGTTGCTGGAGAATTTTTTTATGGTGGGTGGGGGTAGGTTGGGGTGGGTGATAGAATTGAATATATTTTAAAGATGTTGATGAGTAGGAATGAAGTCTAAGATGGTAAAACGTCGATAGTATCTTATCCCATTTATCAAGACACATCGTTTCTAGATAACTATGAAAACCCGAGAAACATTTCAATCAAATTATTTTCAAAATTATTAACATAAACATACTTCTATAAGATGGCATAAATACCGATCAACTACGAAATACAGAATGAAATTGGTTACAATCGGAAAGAACACGAAATGTGGAAACATGTTTTTGTTTTCGTAAAAAAACATTCTGGAACATTAATTTTGTAAACGGAAATGTTATGTGACAAGTACCCGGACTTCTGGAATGAACAGCAAGATCGCATTTAATGCTTGTCACACTGAGTGCAAAAATTCTGTGTCCGGAGGAAAGTGGGGTCTGAAACCTTGCTGTACATTTTGCAGTCAACATGTGGAAGTCATGGCGAGTCACCCCATCAGTGTCCTGCTGGTCGGGGAAACATTTACATCGCAGTGACATCTCTGGACCAGCTTAACTCTTACCACTCCGATGTCAAAACTTTAAACTTTCAAATTAAACTAAAAGATGAACTGGTGTTAATTTTTCAACAAATTTGGTGGGAGATGGTGCTGTCATAGACAGCAACATCTTCCAGCAAAATTGTTGAAAAATGTTCACCAGTTCCTTTGCTATTAACACAATAAAAAATAGAATATTGCCATCTGAGTGGCAAGGGTTAACTCTTAACACTCAGACCTTAAAATTTTTAATTTTCAAATTAAATTAAAAGATGTACCATGGAGCTCTCTGCTCTGTTGTCCTTCAAATGCATATTTCTTGTGCCCACTGCAGGGTTCTTAGTCTAGAAAATACAAATTTATGCTTAGTCTGTGTGCATTTGCATGCCAAGAGAAAATTTTTTTTTTACACTTACCACTGCAATGACTGGTTTGGTTACAGTGCCAGTCATTCAAGTGGTAAATTTGTAAAAAGTTTTCTCTTGTCTTTCAAATAGACATTTCTCAAGACAACTAAAGTAGTACAGTCTGTTTGACCAGCTTGACAATTATAGGTTTAAATGGACACAATGAGGCGGAGGTGGGGGTGGGGTGGAGGTGGGGTGGGGGTGGGGTGGGGTTTAATTTAGCCTTCCACCGCTGGTTGAACTCAACAACTTTACTGGTCTCAGATCTAGTATTCATTGTAACGACTTGCCACGCTGCGTGACAGATCTTGTCACAGATTGTCATGTGACACGCAAGCGCGTGCTGCTGCAGATTGTCATGTGACACGCAAGCGCGTGCTGCTGCAGATTGTCATGTGACACGCAAGCGCGTGCTGCTGCAGATTGTCATGTGACACGCAAGCGCGTGCTGCTGCAGGAGTACAAAATGTTTTACCCAATTCTTATAGCACTTGTTGCCATCAGGCATGAATCAATCACAGAATATTTCTTACATCGTGTTTCAAATTAGGCTTGCGTGATTGATTATTTAACGCTTACCTCTCTGATGTCAATATTCTACCTTTATTGTGTCAATAGCCAAGAATCTGGTGTACATTTTTCAACAATTTTGGTGGATGATGTTGCTGTCTACGACAGCACCATCTTCCACCAAATTTGTTGAAAAATGAACACCAGTTCATCTTTTAATTTAATCTGAAAATTAACAATTTTGACATCAGAGTGGTAAGGGTTAAGAATAATCACAATTACTCAATTAATCAGCTTGGGTGCATAAATTACGCAGAAGACATACATGTACTAACAAAAGCGTATCAATGACTAAAGCTGCACTAGTCTTTAGACATATCTATTTGCAGGCCAAGAAGTCTATTTTTGAAAGTGCATCACTGGAATACTTTGCTCGATTTTCAAAAATAGTCATCTCTTGACCTGCAAACGAGCATACATTCACTGAACAAAATGCCGGTTTTCATGACTGATCACATTAAAGTTAAGAGGAATTTGAAAAGGTAGGTTTTGAAATAATATATGTAGCAGAAACTATTCACGATTGATCGATTATTTAATTTTTATTCATATATATTAACTATTAAAAAAATAATCACAATTTTCGATTTAATCCCGCAATCGGACATGTCTATTTAAAATTGTACTAACATGTTTCTGTTTATGAGACATGTTAACTGATTTATGCGGAGTACTGTCGGATTCGAACTGGAGATCCTTTGCACATAAGTTGAAAGCCTCGCCTCTGAAGTATGGCTGTATCAAGGTGTGACATAGCGCAGCAATGGAGTGTTTGCAGATGTCATATGCCAGTTGAATTTCTCTTGATGTTTTATAATCTCAAGCCATTACATGAACTTGTTGTACATTCTTATATAAAATTACACCACTAGCCACACATTCAGAGAATACAATAACCATCTAACTTAGCCAGTCATTCCCATAGTGTCTTTTGAATATATTCTTCCTTTGTCCAGGAAATGTATGACCATTTCTTGAGACCCCCTGTTCAAGCCAAATTTAAAAGGTTACTCATGTCAATGGTTAACTTTTTGAAGATATGGTCATCTGTTTATAAGCAATATTCTGGCAATAACACAATGGCAAATGAGTTCCAGCCACCAGCGGCCGGAACTCATTTAGCATTGTATTATTTTCAG
Organism: Chaetoderma sp. LZ-2023a; assembly: GCA_034401795.1. Lineage (NCBI taxonomy): Eukaryota > Metazoa > Mollusca > Caudofoveata > Chaetodermatida > Chaetodermatidae > Chaetoderma > Chaetoderma sp. LZ-2023a. The sequence goes on from CM067359.1 coordinate 426,698, forward strand.
AATATTACTTTTAGACAGCTGACTAGAGCAGAGATGTCAAACAGTCCAGTGAATGTTTGCCACGGGCGATCGCGGCCGACTGGACCATCATTCGACCTGATCAGTGCAGCTTGATGATAATATTCTGAATAGTCCATACTCAATGAAGCTTTCCAAATATTTGCACTAAGGATTGAGGCGTGCTCCTTTTAGAGACACTGCCATAGACACTCGACAAAAACACAAATTGCTGGACATTTCACTCTTAATTTTGAGGCCACCAGATAGCCGATTTTTTGCCGATGACATGCCAATCTAAGTCACGAACTTTAATGAATGAAAACCTGTAGAAAAGTTTATTTAATTTTCGTTTGAATTATATTTAAAGTTTAGGAAAGGAAATTTGTGCTTAACACTTTAAAACCAGCCTCTGCAGTGGTCCTGAGGAATGTCCATTTACAGGCCAAGAGAAGACTATTTTTGAAAATTTACCACTGGAATTACTGCCTCGATAACTGACATACTCAATCCACTGGTAAATTTTCAAAAATAGTCTTCTCTTGGCCTGCAAATGGACATTCACTAAACATAATTTTAAATCTTTTGGACAAATCTTGACCATTATAAGGTTAAGAATGGCCAGAGATACAGTTCTAAGTGGTACAATAAGACATGTATTCATAAAGGCTAGAGATTGAAAATGAATACATTCATGTGTGAAATTCTCCCCCAGGCACCACATCACCATCATTGAGACACATACTGTACAGACATGCTTGGCATTCAATCAGCACAAGACACGCAGTGCCATCTTTACAAACTCATAGACCATCTACAGTTCTTCCTACTAGGCCACTGATACAGTATGGTTAAATGATGACACCCGATAACAATTTAATGGCAAAATATTTCCTTATTAAACGTTCATTTGCAGGCACTAGCACCCAGTCAAATTAGTTTCAAAATGTTCAACAGTTAACCTGTAGTTTTCTGGAAATTGAGTCGGGGAGTTCAGGGATCGATCAATACCAACACGAGTGAGGTATGGGTGGAGATTAGCTAAAGATGAGCGGGGAATAGCTAAAATTGTAACGCTCTATTATCAGAGGTCAGTGTCTATGACCTTTGTGGTCTCAATGTCATCATGCAGATTTGTAACACAATAGGCAACCACATATAGAAGCTTAGTTCCAATAGGCTTAACCAAACTGATACCTATTTCCCACTTGCGCTCAACAAACGGAACAAAAACAAAACCCTGAAAAGTGTCCAATTCACAGAATAGATCTTCCTAATTCACCTTTCCAGAATACCCCTCCATCATCAGACCTGGTATGACATCATAATCAGCTCAGCACGTGTACGATGACATCACAGTCATCACGTCACAAAGGGTTCCATATAGACCATCATCAAATCTCAAAGAGTCTGACACGTTGTATAAATTGTATGTCTTTGTAATTCTTTGCTCTCTAATAAACATGCTGTTGAATATTTGGAACTAATTTGACTGGGCACTGTTGCTGCCTTAGGCAGCAACAGCGCCCAGTCAAATTAGTTTCAAAATATTCAACAGCTTACATGTGTAGCTTTTTTGGAAATTGATAGTCAGGGTGTTCAGAGATCGATCAATCCCAACACGAGCGAGGTGTTGGTGGAGCTAAGCTAGAGATGGGCGGGCCATAGCTAAAAGCGGAAACGTCCATTCTCTCGTCCTGACAATATCCGTGTCACAAGATACAGGCGAATTTCTCTCACAATCTGACATCTGTTCATATGATACTCTATTACATTACACTCACTAATACAGCGGTGAAGATTCCACGCATGACCTCTGCGTCACAAGCAACCGCTCGCATTATGCTGTACCACAGGCCATGATAGACGTGATGTCAATTAAGACCAATTGCTATTAGTTTGGCAAACAATGCTGAGTCTAGAGAAGTCAAGGAAAGGAATTCACGGGTCTCAGGTGGCGCTGTGTTTCACGAGTTCAGACAACTACGACATCAGCTGGTTTCTAAGCTGATCGGTAGGAAACATTTATGACTAAGTGCAAACAAACAAAATTATATCAAGTTTGGAAGAAATATATTCAAGAGTTTGAAAATAATTTGCCTGAAATCAGCAACAGCTTTCAGGCCAATTATTTTCAGTGTTAAGGAGAATTTCAATGATGCAAACTGAAATATCTCAAGTTGTGGTACTTAGCAGTAAATTGGTTAAAAACAATAATGATGTACCCAGTAGGACACAAAGAAAATAGATACTGTGACAGTATAAGTGGATGTTTAAAATGTCAAAGGTAAATATACCACCATTGTCTGACCATATACCGATACCTCTGCCTGCGCCATCTCTCCCACGGCTTTAGCTTATAATATATCTAGAATTGTCAGATCATTAATAAAATCATGTGTGCGTGCGTGCGTGTGCGTGTGCGTGTAGGTGGATGGATGGATGCCAGATGGATGGATGGACGGATGAATGGATGGATCAGTAGCTGGATGGATGTGTGGCTGGATGGATCGATTGATGTAAGACGGCAAGATAGACAAATCAATAGATGGAGGGATGAAGAAAATGTTTTATATCAACAAAATAGAAAAGTAATTCTAAATTAGTTTTCAAAAGCAGTTTTTAAAATTTTGGCCTAATATCAGAAATATCTAAAATCATATAACTTCAAGAAAATGCCAATTGAACGATCTCTGATTTCTCAGTAGCTATGTACAAATAGAAAGGTGACTGCAAGCCAGAACTACCCCCATCATCGTAATAATCATCCTCTCTGTTTTACAATTTGGCAGATGCACTTCAAGATCACTATGTATGTTACTCTCACTTCACAGGCTACACCAAACTTAAACCGTTAACACTAACATTGTTCAAGAAAATATAAATTTTCTCATAGAAAATGTCCAATTGCAGACCAAAAGAAGGCTATTTTTGAAAATTTACCACTGGAATGGCTGGCTCAGTTATCGAGCCAGTCATTCCAGTGTTACATTAAAAAAAAATAGTCTTCTCTTGGTACGCAATTCGACATTTCTCAAGACCACCTCAGAAGCCATTATTGGCTGATGTATGTGTAAAAAGGTTAACTCATAAACAGACCCAGTCACTGTATTTCCCACATCAATGTTACAACAATGTCAATGAAAATTGCCAGAAAGCTGGCTGATTGATTAGGCTAATTGTCCTGGGGGACTGCTTTTGACACGGATGAGGAGGAGTGAGGTGGCAGTAACTACTGCGTTAAAGCTAGGTATTTCTCCCTATAATGACCATGACTGTCACTAAGGGACATTAGAATAGATCATGGTTCTATAAGACAGGTGGTCTTATAACCACGTGTTAACACTGTGGCTGCCTGACTGATGCAAGCAAGGCACCAGACAATAATTTCAATGGCCAATAACTCTGGATCTGCTGAATATTTTGAAAACAATTTGACTGAAAGTCATTGGTGGCTTAGCCAACAACGACTTTCAGTCAAATTGTTTTCAAAATATTCAGCATAACCAGAGTTAAACCCCATGGAAAATGTAGTCTGCAGAAATTCAGCAGGCGGACAGACAGTTATTTGTCATGTCAGGCCAAATCTCTTTCTACAGTGGTCTTGAGAAATGTACATTTGCTCTTTAATGAAGCCTGGCAGTCATTCCTGTGGTATAATTTTCAAAAACAGTCTTCTCTTGGTCTATAAATGACTACTGACTAAGCAGAAATTTACTTTAACCATTAAAGGGTTAAAGGCATTAAACAAATTAAAATTGAATTAAAATTGGATAAAGAACTAAGTAATAATGATGTTATCAAGTTTCACATTAGAGATTTTCTAAATGTCATCAGTTTACTGAAATTTCTCAAATATAATTTGTGATTAGAAATACAATATACTAAAATAGTGTGTGTCAACAGCGCCTCAAAATCATCCTTATATTTATTAACCCTTTAATGGTCAAGATTATTTCAAGAAAATTAAAATTTTTGCTAAGTCATAGAAAATATCCATTTGCAAACCATGAGAAGACTATTTTGAAAGTTTACCACTGGAATGACTGGCTCGGTTATCGAGCCAGTCATTCCAGTGGTAAATGTTAAAAAATTGTCTCCTTTTGGTCTGCAAATGGACATTTCTCAAGACCATTGCAGAAACCGTTTTTGGCTGATATGAGTGTTAAATGGTTAAAGTTTATTTGCAAGCCAATAGATAATTTTGTAGATTTACCACTGAAGTTTATAAAAATAGCGTCACGTTGTCTCTCAATCGAAGACGGTGTTACTGACTCGTTAACCGCGTCAGTGATTCTAGTTAGCAATTTAAAAAAAAAATAATGTCTACTTGGGTTGCATATGAACATTTGTCAAGACCACTGTGCAGAAGCTGTTGTTGCCAGCTTGACAGTTAAATGGTTAAGGTGACAAGATGGGTTAAAAATCGGGAGTATAAAATAACAAAATTCAACATTTATCTTGGCAAAACCAAAACCATTCAAATGTATATCATCGAATGTGTGTGTGTGTGATTAGAAAACCTGCCTGTTCAATATACAGCAGATGCTGTCCGATTTCAATACATCGCTACGTTAAGAATTAAGAAGACTAGACCGACAAAACCTCGACAGCATTCTAACATCCTGGGCTTTTGTGCGATATTATTCTGTGTTGAGCAGATGGGATTTTTGCCATGGTAGGACTATATTTACAATATAGAGATGATTATTGTATGAAAACGATGTACAATATGAGTTTTTGTATCGATCTATATTCTTGAGAATTTCTTAGAAATTAAATATATTTTTAAGAATTTGATTCAGTCAGCTACTAAAGCAGTGCAGTATCATTAAATGGGCGGGAACCTCACAAATGGATAATAAAATATTAGTCTAACCATTTAACCCTTACCACTCGTGTCAAAAACTTTTAATTTTCAAATTAAAGTAAAAGATGAACTGGTGTTTATTTTTCAACAAATTTGGTTGAAGATGGTGCTGTCGTAGACAGCAACATCTTCCACCAAAATTGTTGAAAAATGTACACTAGTTTCTTTGCTATTGACACCATAAAAGATAGAATGATGACATCAGTGCGCTAAGGGTTAACGGTGAAATTTGGTCAAGAAGATTTAAATATCTCCCTACTGAATGTCCATATTACAGGCCAAGACAACACAATTTTTGAAAACTTATCACTGGAATGTCTGGCTCGGATATCGAGCCAATCATTCTAGTGGTAAATTGTTAAAAATTGTATTCTCTTGGTCTATAAATGGACATTCCATAAGACCATAACAGAGGTCATTTTTGGCAGATATGACCATTACAGGGCTAACCCACTACTGATAAAAGTTTGTCAGGAAAATCTTAGCATTTCCTTATTGAATGTCCATTTGCCATCTGCAAGAACACTATTTTTTGTAAACTTACCACTGGAATGACTGGCTCGCTTATCGATCAAGCTAGGCATTCCATGGATAAATTCTGCAAAAATAATCTTCTCTACCTGGCCCGCTAATGAATATTTCTCGAGACCAGTGTAAAGGCTGGTTTTATATTGTTTTACCATTAAAGTGTTACAATGGTCAAGCGGACGATAAAATGGCTCAAGCGATTGTCTAAAGAAAAGTCCATTTACTGACCATTATAACCGAGGCAGTCATTTTAGTGGTAAATTTACAAAAAATGTCTTCTCTTGTCTGGTCTTAGGCGGCTTTAACCGTTGAAGGTAAATTGACAATACCTACATTTCTCTTTAACCCTTTCACTGATGAACTCCCCATATATCCTATTTTCAAGGCAACCATACATGAACTGTTGAATAATTTGAAAATAATTTAACTGGGCAATGATTTCCAGTCAAATTAATTTCAAAATATTCAACATAATAAGTTTTATACCATAAAGAATTTACTTTTTTCAGGGATTTGTCGGTGAAAGGGTTAATATACTGTATTGAAGACAATTCACCTTTCCAGAGTACCCACCCATCATATGACGTCATAATGAACTGCGTGATGTGTACAATGACATCATAATGAATGACGTCGATAAGTACGTCACGACCGCATATTTGAAGACAGTCTATGCGTTGTTGTACAAATTGTTTGCTTTTACTATTTAATAAATATTCTGTTGAATACTTTGAAACTAATTTGACTGGGCGCTGTTGCTGCCATAGGCAGCAACAGCACCCAGTCAAATTAGTTACAAAATATTCAACAGCTTCCCTGTATAGTTTTCAGGAAATTGATAGCCAAGGCATTTGGGGATCGATCAATCCCAACACAGCGAGGTGTGGGTTTATCCATTTTATTTAACCCTTAAATTTGTTGAGGAAAATTTAAATGTTTTTCATAATAGAACATTGTCCATTTGCAGACCAAGAGAAGACTATTTTTAGAAATTTTTCTCAAGGATTTTCAAAAATAAATTTTAAGTTGCAGGAACCCTGAAGTAGTTCCAATGTCCAAATAGGACCACCCTGATGCATGAATGGGTTGGAATCCAGATTGCATATAATTATCTACTGTACGTAATCTTTATCAATACTCAGTAATTATGCTAAGTAATTAAATATGCAGCTGCATTAACCTGAGCAGACACGAGAAAGCTCTTAGCTCGCATGCATAGGAGATGCATTAATAATGATACAGAGTGAGGATGCGTGTACAGATTGTACCTCCCAGGATGCATTAACCAGTTCACCGATAAACTCCACACGTCTCATTTTCAAGACACCCCTATAGGAAAACTGTTGAATATTTTGAAATTTATTTGACTGGAAGCTGTTGCTGCCTAAGGCAGCAACAGCTTCCAGTCAAATTAATTTCAAAATATTCAACAGATTAAGTTTTATATCCTAAAGATAAATACTTATTCAAGGATTTGTCAGCGAAAGGGTTACTTCAGGTAATAACCTCCGATTTTACTATATCTAAATTTCTTGTTATTCATAATTTTACTTGAGAATAATTTTTTACTAGAAATCGTTGCCGTGTGTTAGTTAAGAGGATTTATTTTAAAGCATAAAAATAATTTGACTGAGAGTTGTTGGTGGGTTAATGCAACCAACAACTTTCAGTCAAATCATTTTCAAAATATTCCGCAAAATGTCCATTTGCAGACCAAGATAATCGAGCCAGTCGTTCCAATGATAAATTTACAAAAATAATTATTCACTATGGTAGGCAAATAGACATTTTCAACGAGAAATTTACGATGTTCTTGAACGAATTTGATAATTAAAAATAAATCTCACCTTTTTCTCGCTTCTTCACAACCCTAATGCAGACCTCACTAAGCAGATGCAATAACTGAACATCAAATGTACTATGAAGATACATAGACTGCTGCTATCAGAAGCAAACAGCATAATATTTAAATCAAAATTAGATTCCCAGCAGCTGATACAGTTCACATAAGCTCTTAGGAAAACAGCATCTGGTGAATCTACTTCTGATTGATACATTCGTGTTCATTATGTCTCATGGTTTACAGGTATAGTGTTTGTGGTGCTCTGAAGCGACGACGACGACGACAACAACGACTACGACAGTCTTTGCTTGAAACAGAATCTCCGCGCTCACTCTAAAGCTCGCTGATTCTCAGAATCCCCATCTCCCTCTCACTCTGAATGACGCTGAATCAATGTGTGTTTGTACGCATGAGCGCACACCTTTACACGGCCGTCAATTTGAATCTGCCGCGAGTTGATCAGATGCCTAATCCTCAGAAACAATAATCTTTGTTAATAAGTGTTCAGCGTGGCGAGTTGTCACGTTAATTATGAATATGAATAAATGAAAAACCATGTGCTGATCATTGAAGCTTTGTTCCGCCGAGCAATAATACGAGCACCGCGTACATGTGGTGATGGGCGACGAAATATTGTGCCGCATTGTCGAGGTAATTACGATATTGGTTCTGGCAAAAATAATCAGAGGACACATCTAGGCCTTTGTTTGTGACCGGTAATGTTCCGGACATCATCCTCGACTAAGTATTAACCGAAATGAAATGTTCAGCTTTCGAGGACCTTACCAACAGAACTTACAAATATAAATATAATATTCCTATAGGTATAATACTTAAAGCTTGATATACTACTAATGAATTAAATTTTTTATCAAGCAGCGAGGGGGGGGGGGGGGGGGAGAAATGCAAAAGTGGAGTCTAGTGAGAGCTTTTATAGTTATTACCTGTTTTATTAGGCCCTGCTGAATTTCTGCAGACTCTGGATATGTTGGAAATTTTGAAAAAGCCACCAACAACTTTCAGTCAAATTGTTTTCAAAATATTCAGCAGGTCCAGAGTTATTGCCAATCAAAATTATTCAAAATATTGTCTGGTGGCTTGCAGTAGTCACACAGTTAATGGCTGAAAGTGTAAGCTGACTTGCAACGCATAAACTTACATAATGTAGATTATAATTATCTGTCATATATAACAAATATTAGTTTAATATTTTGAAAATAATTGGACTGAAAGCTGTTGCTGGTTAAAGCAGCTGTTAAAGCAGCAACAACTTTCACTCAAATTATTTTCATGCTGAAAAAACTTTGCTAAAATTATTTTCACGCTATGTCAACTATTAAACTTAACATTGGGAAACTAGTACCACAGTAACTAAAGGGTTAGACGTAGATTTTGTAATTAAAAAATAAATATTATTAGTAATTAATTTACAAATTTTATAGCGAAAATCCATCCACTCTCGAATAACGCATGTCCGAGCAAGCCTTCAAGACCAGGGCAATCAATTCTTTATCCTTTGCCGTTTCTTGTCATCGCTGTTCATCGGAAAACTATATCCACTCTTGGATACATGCCTGAGCATGCCTTCACAGTTCTATTATACCAGAAATGATTCACCATTGTTGGCTATAAGTCCCATGGTTAGCCTTCACCATCTCAGTAATGCTCTCTGCAGGTAAACGCTTTAATGGTCAAGACTGTCTAAGAAAATGTAATATTATCCGTTTGCAGGCCAAGATACAATAATTTTTGAAAATTGATCACTGGAATGTCGGGCGCGAGCCAGTCATTCCAGTGGTAAATTCTAAAAAGGTGTCTTATCTTGGCCTGCAAATGGATATTCATACGGATCACTAGAGGCCGGTTTTGGCCAGTTTGACCATTAAAGGGTCAAATACATAAGTTCTACTTTAGTACCAACCCACCCACCCACCCACACACACCCTCCACACCCACTGTGACTCAACCTGGACATCTCCAACCACATCACATATATGCAAAAACAGACAAACACACACATGCACAGAAACACCAATATCAGCATCTCTCTCTCTCTCTCTCCCTCCCTCCCTCTCTCTCTCCAAACTCATGTACAACTCATGCTCAATGGGGCTAATAGTCTCTATCAACTGTTTACTGGCCAGCCTGACCAAAACTAGATTCTGCAGTCATCTTGAATAATGTTCATTTGCAAGCCAACAGACCACTACCTTTGAAAATTTACAAATCCAATGATTGGCTCGATTACAACGCCAATCATTCCAATGGTGAATTTGGAAAAAATAGTATTCCATTGTCTTGTAAACGGAGATTTATTCAAGACAAATTGTGATGACATTTAACCAGCTTTAAATGATTAAACCCATTCTTGTCAAAACTGGTGAAGAACATCACAGTTTACTATCATTGAATGTTCGTATTAATTCAAGCCAAGATAAGACTATTTTTGAAAATTTACAATTGCCATGACCTGCCGGTTAAGATACAGCTTTGACTATCACAGAATTTCATCTGATAATACCATAAGCATGAGTGCAATTAGTGAATGTCTCGATCTTATTATTTTATAAGCCAATTCCCATGTAAATGCACCTAAACCCTTTCAACGAGATTACGATTTGATCAAGAACTGATTATATACACAATTAATCTCTGTGATTATTAACTGTCAGATTTCTGGAAGTCACTAGAGAATAATTTTAATGGCCGATAACTCTGGACTCGCTGAATATTTTGAAACAATGTGACTGAAAGTTGTTGGTGGCTTGGCCACCAACAACATTCAGTAAAATTGTTTTCAAAACATTCAACATATCCAGCGATAAACTCCATGGAAAATGTAGTCTGCAGAATTCAGCGGGCAAACACTAAATATCTCCGATTATTAACTGATGACTGATCTATAATGACTTCTTTACTCAGTTGAATAAAACTGCACGCATGTTTACGCTATAATTACGATACATGCACGCAAATAATGGGACGACGTAATTGTATAACACTAAATTAAGCAAAATCATAATGGCTATATTGATGCAGCAAACAACTTGTACAATTACAAGTAAAATAAAAAAAGCTGAATATGTACAAACGTTCCATAATTATAATTACTCTTTCAACCATTCAGACAAAAATGAGTAAATATATTCATGATTACAAGAAAAATTTGCATTGAAAGTATGATCAATAGTGGCAGGAGTGAGTGAGAGATACTGAAAGAGGAGATAGGAATGTATGGAGGAAGAGAGGTGGGATGGAGGGAGAGAGGGGGGGGGAGGGGGGAGAGGGGGAATCGATGGAGAGAGAACAAAACAATCCAAGAGGGAATGATGTGTCTGATAGACCTAAGTAGGTGAAGACAGACAGACAGACAGACAGACAGACAGACAGACAGACAGGGGGGGGGGGGTAACCCATTACCACTCAGGCTGGGGAAAAAATGGTTTCATAATGGTCTTGAGAATGTACATTTACAGAACAAAACTATTTTAGAGGCAGTTTTTCCTAAATGCTATAAATTTGAGACAGACAGGTCGGCAGACAGGCAGACAGACAAACAGACAGACAGATAGAGGCAGAAACTTCGATTTTCATTCGGACCCTGCACACATCTCTGGACAAAACGAAATTTACCTTGCTGCATCACCGATCATGGTAGAGCCTCCCATATTAACAAATGACTCAATGAAATATTCATGGTTCCACTCTAGCACATGACAGGTCATGCAATCTTGGGAAGAACAGCTGATAACTGTATCTCAGAATTCAGCACACAGTTCCACCCTTATCATATTATAAACAAGCCACTATGTATCGTTAACCCTTTAAAACTTATAACAGCCAAAAATGGCTTCTACAGTGCTCTTGAGAAATGCCCATTTGCAAACAATTTTTGAAAATTTACCACAGGAATGACTTACTCGATAAGCGAGCCCGTCATTCCAGTGGTCAATTAAAAAAAATAGTCTTCTCTTGGTCTGCAAATAGACATTTTGTAATGAGAAAATCCAAATTTTCTTTAACAAATTCGAGGGTTAAAGGGTTAAGTGTCTGACTGCTTAAAGACACCAGACAATAACTTCAATGGGGAATAACTCTGGACCTGCTGAATATTTTGAAAACAATTTAACTGAAACTTGTTGGTGGATTTAGTTTACTAGTTCTAGTTGCACTAGTTTACTTTTTAGCCGCGCATAGATTAAGTCTGTCTGTCTATCTCTGTCTGTCTGTCCGTCATGTTTGACATGATCTCCTAACTAGTTTAAAATACTGTCCTCCACCGCAAAACTTTAAAAATCTGGAAGCTCTCAGATGGTTTGTGTCTCCACATTTCTGGAGGTGAATATGAACTAAATCACATGCGGATGCTATTTTGTAGACGAAGGGAAGACTATTTTTGAGGATTTACAACTGGAATGACTGGCGCTGTTATCGATGAAGACTAAATATTGAGGGGCGATACGAGTATTACAGGCATCCCCTCAAGGTCATGATTGCCACCACCCCACCCTAACACAAGCTTCCGGCGCCTATGGAGTGACAGATGATCTACATGAATAGCAGTTAGTATTTAGGGTGTGGTGGAAACTCAGAAAATCACGTGAATCAACACGCACGTACGCACGCACGCACGCACGCACACACACACATACATACATATATATATATATATATATATATATATATATATATATATATGTGCATTCATTAGCATGTTCAAAATAGCCCTAACAATAATGCATTACCATGGCAACATATGAAAACCTGTCAGAATAGATCAGATTAACAATTTCTCATCTGTCTTTGACTTTGATGAACAATTTCTGGCGACATCGTTGGGGGACATAAGTAAATTAATAAGCGGTCTGCGGTGGCACAGCAGGTGGATGAGCGTCAATGCCGTCAATGCTGCGCAGGTAGTCCTACAATGATGACGCACCTGTGATTCAATAAGTGCTGTGATTTTCTGATACATTTAATCCTTTGAATCCTGAATTCCCAGAAACTTAAATTTTTTCAAGGTAACTATATAGCCAAACTGTTGAATAATTACTGAAACTAATTTTCCAGGAACCTGTTGCTGTCATAGGCAGCAACAGCTCCCAGTCAAATTATATTCAAAAGAATACGTATTAACCTTTTAACACTTAAACTTGTTAAAAAAAAACTTTCATAGAAAATGTCCATTTGCAGACCAAGAGAACACTATTTTTGAAAATTTACCACTGGAATGACTGGCTCAGTTATCAACATTTCTCAAGACTACTACAGAAGCCATTTTTAACCGACTTGAGAGTTAAGTAGTTAAACTGTAAATAATTACACACAGGAACACACACATGCGCATGTACACACAGGAACACACATGCGCATGTACACACAGGAACACACACATGCGCATGTACACACAGGAACACACACATGCGCATGTACACACAGGAACACACATGCGCATGTACACACAGGAACACACACATGCGCATGTACACACACATGCGCATGTACACACAGGAACACACATGCGCATGTACACACAGGAACACACACATGCGCATGTACACACAGGAACACACATGCGCATGTACACACAGGAACACACACATGCACATGTACACACAGGAACACACACATGTGCATGTACTCATAGGAACACACACCCTGATTCCCTCACACACGCACGCACGCGCATGCATACACTGATATATATATACCCCCCTGCATGCACGCATGCACAAAAACATGTACACATGCATACAGTCATACACCCACACACGCACGCATGCACACATCGACATGCATACAGTCATACACCCGCACACGCACGCATGCACACATCAACATGCATACAGTCATACACCCGCACACGCACGCATGCACACATCGACATGCATACAGTCATACACCCACACACGCACGCATGCACACATCAACATGCATACAGTCATACACCCACACACGCACGCATGCACACATCAACATGCATACAGTCATACACCCACACACGCACGCATCAACATGCATACAGTCATACACCCACACACGCACGCATGCACACATCAACATGCATACAGTCATACACCCACACACGCACGCATGCACACATCAACATGCATACAGTCATACACCCGCACACGCACGCATGCACACATCAACACTCATGACCATCTTTATATTAATTTCAATAAAACTTATTTTCTGTTACTTTTTAGCCTTTAAATCTTAAAATCTGTTAAGAAAATTTTAATTTTGAAAATTTATCACTAGAATGACTGGCTTGGTTACCTAACTAGTTTATTATGTGTGTATGTTATATTTTGCGCTCAACACACAATCTTGGAAACTCAGTCTATGACGCCTAAAATTATGTTATTGAAATTAATGGATTACATTCCTGGATCGTCTGCTTTCTTTTTTTAAACTTCTGTTCTTCCACATTATCTTCACACTTTAGTGCTGATTTCTACCCACATCGAGACATTTCTTAAAATATTAAGATTGTAAACCAATTCAGACAAATTAGTGGTATTAACTGAGTCTTCAAAATATGTTGTAGTAGTATTGGTACTAGCCGCAGCAGCAGCAGCCGCAGCAGCAGTAGTAGTAGCAGTAGCAGCAACAACAGTAGTTACAGTAGCAGAAGTAGTAACAACAGCAGCAGCAGCTAATCAGCACATTAGCAGTAGCACCACTAGCAGCAGGAGTAGCGCCACTAGCAGCAGCAGTAACAGGAGTAGCAGTAGCACCACTAGCAGCAGGAGTAGCGCCACTAGCAGCAGCAGTAACAGGAGTAGCAGTAGCGCCACTAGCAGCAGCAGCAGTATCACCATTAGCAGCAGCAGTAGCAAGAGTCGCAGTAGTAGCAGCAGCATAGTAATATATAAAAATATATTATGGTTGAACAATGGAACCCCAGACATGCCTTTGTCCGCTGCATTGCAGTCATTGACAGCTTAGACATCGTGTTCATCAGCGCTACTCATTAGCCATTCAAGAAAATGTTGCACTTCCGATAATTTACGCTAGTGTAAATTTGAAGCCGGTATAAATTTTTTAACACTAACCGAAAGCCAGCTTGTCTTTACCCTAAGTATTAAACCATGCGTTAACACTGAGACAGGATACACCAGCTTGAAAGATGAGGAGACAACATATATTCATTGTAAAATTCCATTCAGAAAAAACATTAACCCCTTAACCCTCGAATTTATTCATGAAAACTTCAATTTTCTCATAGAAAATGTCCATTTGCAGATCAAGAGACCTTTTTTGAAAATTTACCACTCGAATGACTGACTCGGTTATTGAGCTAGTCATTCCAGTGGTAAATTTTCAAAACGCCTTCTCTTGGTCTGCAAATGGACATTTTCTATTAGTTTCAAAATATTCAACAGCATGTTTATAAATTAGTAAAGACATACAATTCGTATAACAACGCTTAGGCCATAATCAATTATGCATTCGTGACGAAATTAGCTACATCATTAATGACGTAATTGATTATGACTTCAGCCTACACTTCAAGTAGTTCGTTGATAAGGACATCATATGATTGACTGATAAATTGGAATCTTCCATTCGCGGATGTTATACGGCACGACAGCCAGGGGTCAAAATAAGGCCCTTTTACATACACAATGCAGGTAAAAAATGGCTGGTGCCGGTAAATTTGTAAAACTGGGTGCACAGAGTGCATGCAATTTCTGTGGGATAAGCTATAATGCTAACCCTCTCCGACAAATCCCTGAAAAAAGGAGATTCTTTACGATATAAAACCTTTAGGTTAAATATTTTGAAATTAATTTGACTGGAAGACATTGTTGCCTAGGGCATTTATGTGCATGTAGATTTTTTGCTGTGCATAATCCAAATGTTAGGTGCATTTTGTGCATGTAGAATACAATTCTTATTTCTACCCCTGAGGACAGCAGGTGCCAGGTTTGCGTCACCTGGTTGATCCAGCCTAAACTCACGCAGGGTTTGACAAAATTAATCTAATATATTCTTTTAGGGGTAATCATGTGACTAGCATATCCATGGAATAAGGTAGCCCTATGAACACTGAATGACTAAATGCAAACTTCATTGGATGGTCGATGACACATCATCGCAAATCCCCATATTCTCCACTTTGACCACCTGACCTAAACCTAGTTGATGAAAAACTGTTTCGGAGGAGTTGCGATACAATCAATTTCTTGACCTTTTAACAACCCACCCTTCCAGCCAAACCCCCCACCCCACCCCCCCACCAACCCCACAACCACGGGGGTGTAGGCAAATTTATATGTTCTCTTGCAGTCTGCAATTAAATAGGTAACTCACATACCAAACTTGGTAAAATTCTGTCCAACGGTTGTGGAGGAGTTGTATTACGCTTATCGAGCCAGTCACTCTAGTGTTAAATGTTCCAAAATACTCTCTCTTGACCTGTAATGATGGACATATTCCTCATGGTGAGGCGTCTTTTGCTGACTGCGGCATGAAAGGGTTAACCCTTTAACACTCATATCATCCAAAAATGACTTCTGCAATGGTCATGAGAAATATCCATTTGCAGACAAAGAGAAGACTATTTTTTAACATTTACCACTGGAATGACTGGTGCGATAAGTCATAATTCCAATGGTAAATTTTCAAAAATAATCTCTTTGTCTGCAAATGGACATTTTTATCAAATTTAATTTTTCTTGACCAAATACACGGGTTAGGTACAACATTACTGACAAAAGCTTACTGTGGAGAAAAATAAGAAAATCTCTTCAAGATCCTAATAAGTTCATATGGAACCAAGCTGTGAAGTCACAATTAACTTTTATACGCCCTAAATTCTCAAGTTAAATATCAGCCAAAACTACTTGGGATACATATCAAACTTAACTCATTGAAGCCAGTATATAGTCATTACCAGGGATTGGGTCGAGAAAGATTTGACTTATCTACCAGGCCCGAAGTCCATAACGAAGGTTGATATATAGATCATAATGATGCAACTTAAGGCATTGAAGAATTTATATACATTTGAAATGATGATGTGGTAATGTCAAAATAGGGTACTAACAACGTAGTCTATTGGATCGACTAGTAGCCTGACACTTGTTTGCTCTGTGAGACGAAATGTCTGGAATGATCTGAGCTCTACAAGTTGGCTCCTTTTATACTCGCGCTCCTGCAGACCGGAAGTAGGGTCTGATATGCCGATATAGGGGCATGTTTGTACCATTTTTGGCGGCTCACTGGTTTTTGGTGGTGCTAGGACAAACTCTTTTGGCAGTTTGGTGGTTCACCATATTTTGTCGGTGCATGGCATTTTTTTTTGGGGGGGGGGGGGGGGGGGTGCACATTTTTGGCGGTTTGGGCATAATTTCTGGTGTTGCACTTTTTTGGCAGTGCAAAATATATTTTTTGGGCCGCAAATTTTTGCCACTGCATTTTTTGGCGGTGCAGCCATTTTTTTTGCCAGTGTGACCATATTTTTGGGGGTGTAAAAAAACATTTTTTGGCGCTGCAAAATTATATTTTGCCTGTGCACAAATTCTTTGGGTGTGCAGGCATCCTGCATCCAAAGAAAAATGTGCACTTTTTTTACATGCTAAAATTTTAACGATTTTTTTCAAATTTTTGTATAGGAAAATCATGTGAACTTTGTCGTACTTTCTGTGTGTTTTTAAAAATGGCACTCTTTGGTATATAATGATCAGTGTAGCGTCATCATACATCGTTGTAAGGTGTGATCCAGACTTTGTGGCGTTTCGTTCGACAATAGAACTCATCAGAGGCGCAGTTGATATCAACTGAAGACAAGCATTGTTGCGCCCTTGTGTATGTAATGTCAAAATATATAGTGCGGTGACTATAAGACCAACAATTCCTTAAAAACATCGATGGTCGAGTTTGGTTAAGAAAATTCAAATTGTTGCTTATAGTATAAAATGATAATTTGCAGGACAAGAAATTATTTTTGAAAATTTACAACTGGGATGACTGACTCCGAATCCGATAAATACATTTAAATTTCAAGAAGGTTATTAAATTTTGTTTCTTTTCATTTTCATTATTATTATTAAATATCATTATTAAATATTAATAATAATAATAAAAATAATAATAATAATAATAATTATTATTATTATTATTATTATTATTATTATTATTATTTCCAAGTCGTGGAAAACCTACCCATGCATAAATTTATTGAATCAATGCGGTCAATCACTAGGAACTAAGTATTTGTATGTGTTTGAAAAAACTTAGCGAGCCATTATACTATTTTCTTCTAGTTCATGAACTTTCATTCTGGTGTGCATAATTTAACTAATTTCTCAAATTGAATGATGGAGCTGAATTCATTGTTGATCTGTATTGACCCTCAGCCTGCTACCATTTTGCGGACTAGAGTTTTCCATGATGATTAATGCTGGATATGATGAATATTTTGAAAACAATTTGACTGAAAGTTGTTGGTGGCTAAGCCACCAACAACTTTCAGTCAACTTGTTTTCAAAATATTCATCATGTCCAGAGTTATTTCCCATTGAAATTAATGTCTGGTGGTTTTTAGCAGTCCCAGAGTTAATCACTGCATCACCTGGAGATCTGAAGAGACTGATCTCATGATGGTCAATAATGAGGAGTGCTTGAGGCCATTTTCTCTCAGCAGTCTTCATTAGGGGAAGGGCCAGATACAAACAAACAAATTATGGACAAAAACCAACGCATAGTAACCCTTTAACCCTAGAATTTGTTCAAGAAAATTCAAATTTTTTAATAGGAAATGTCCATTTGCAGACCAAGAGAAGACCGTTTTTGAAAATTTTAGCACTGAAAAGACTGGCTTGACTATCAAGCCAGTCATTCCCGTGGCAAATTTTCAAAAATAGTCTTCTCTTGGTTTGCAAATCGACATTTCTCAAGACTAGTGATTCAGCTGTTTTTGGTTGATATGGGTGTTAAAGGGTTAACACTTTAAGTGTCAAATCCCTGAAAAATAATTCTTTACCAGTTATAGCATATGCTGTTAAATATTTTGAAATTAATATGACTGGAAGCCAGTGCTACCTGAGGCAACAATGGCTTCGAGTCTAATTAATTTCAAAACATTCAACAGTTTTCCTGTATGGTTGTCTAGAAAATGAGACACGGGGGAATGGAACAGTGAATGGGTTAAAATTTTAATCTTAAAATTTACTCAGGAAAATCAAAATATTTACCTACCCAATGTCCATTTGCATGCAGAGCGAAGACTATATTTTTTTTAATTTACAGCTGGTATGACTGGCTAGGTTATTGAGCCAGGCATTAAAGTGGCAAATTTTCAAATTAAGCCTTTCTTGGCCTGCAAATGGACATTTACTAATGAAATTTGTTTAATTTCTTGACAAATCTTGACCATTCTATTGAGCATAGTACAGCTCATAAATAAACCATAATGTTCCCAAATCAAAAACACAAACATGTTAGGGTAGTTAGTACAAATTGAACATGATATTTTTTACATAATTGGAGTGTTCGGACTACCTATACACACATGGCTTTTTTTAATTAAAAACTTTAAACAAAAACAAATTTAACTATATGACTGGTGCAAGCCACCAGACAATAATTTCAATGGGCAATAACTCTGGACCTGCTGAATATTTTGAAAACGATTTGACAAAAAGTTGTTGGTGGTGGCTAACTTTCAGTCAAATTATTTTCAAAATATTCACCATATGCTGTGTTAAACCTCATGGAAAATGTCATCTGCAATTTCAGCAAGCAGACAGTCAAAACATTTTATAAAACTTACCTTGCGAGAGTGTCCATATTTTTATGTAAATAATCATATTTCTTACTCAGCCTCTAGAGAAACAAGTAGAGAGAATCGTTTAACGCGTCATAGTAGAGGATGATCTAGATGATGATCGTGAAGACCGACTATTATACGAAAGCAGCATAATATACAAAGTCTCGTCATTAAATATTAACCGCTATTATTCATCGAGAGTTACAAGAGATGAAATATCTTCATTAATAATCAAGCAAGTACGGAAAAATCAGTCGCGTCAACGCTCATTAATTCCGAAGGTAGAGTTGCGTAACTGCACAAATATTGAAAGACAGACGTCATTGTTAATGCGATAAGATTCTTCTACAATCTCACGACGACCAAGCAGCGACAGCCGCATAACCTGATCAATGTCCATTGCATTCTCCACGACCCATCCATCAGATTGTCGCCGTAGGGATAGATGACGACTCGGCGACACCAGCAATACTGTCATGCCATCAGCAGGAATGAAGATGTCGCCGAAAACCACGAGAATAAATACAAAAACAAGCGGAGTACAGGCCAATCAGATTACAGATGTAGCAATTCGATTGATTGATAGATTGCGCTAAGCCTGATAATAGTAGTAGTTTTTTCTAAGCCTCCAGTAATTCGCTAATATAGAAACAGACCAGATTAAGCGATATTGGTCGGAGGTGGACGCAGAATGCCATGCTGTGATAATGACGATGATGTCATCGTATACTTTAAGCGTGACCCTCCTGCAATAATAATTCTATTATACTATTCAAATCTAAAATCTATAAATAAATATAAGCGTTAAATTATGCGCGGAATCGAGTAATGGATGATTAATTACAATTACTATTGTCATACCTATCTAAACTCATTAGCCATTAACCCTTTCAGGCCGAAACCGGCCAAGACTGTCCTCTGCAGGGGTCTTGAGAAATGTCCATTTGCAGGTAAAGAGAAGACTATTTTTGACAATTTACCACTGGAACGACTGGCTCGATAACCGAGCCAGTCATTCCAGTGGTAAATTTTCAAAAAGTCTTCTTTTGGCCCGCAAATGGACATTCAATAAGTAAATATTAAAACTTTTGTAACAAATTTAGTCATTAAAGGCTTAAATTTATTCAAGAAAATTTCAGTTTTCTCATAGAAAATGTCCATTTGCTGGACACGAGAAAAATATTTTTGAAAATCATCATTCCAGTTGTAAATTATAAAAAATTGTCTTTTCTTGGTATGCAAATGGCGATTTCTCAAAAACACTACAGAAGATGCTTTTGGTCAGCCTGAGGGGTAACCATTTAACACTTATATTAGCCAAATATGGCTTCTGTAGTGGTCTTGATAAATGTCCATTTGCAGACCAAGAGAAGACTATTTTTGAAAATTTACTACTGGAATGACTCGCTCGAGCCAGTCATTCAAGTGGTAAATTTTCAAACATAGTCTTCTCTTGATCTGCAAATGGACATTTTCTATGAGAAAACTGGAATTTTCTGGAACAAATTCAAGGTTAAAGTGCAAAAAAAACCACCCACATGAAACATTAAAAATGGCTCAGTAGACACAGGTGGTCGCTTAGTACAGATCATATACTATAGCAATTAAATACCTTATGGAGCCACAAGACACTCAGTGATGCTATAAGGCAGGTGATCTTTCAACCACCTGTCCAAATCGTTTAACACTCAAGGAGGCCAAAAACAAGAGGCCCAAGGGGCCTGTATCACTCACCTGGAACACAGGCATTTAAACTAGAAAGGTGACTGTCTATAAGTAGAGGTTCTGGAGTTGTTTTTGCAAAAACTAGGTCATCCTAGATGGCTATTAAACAAATTTGGACTTTTGCCCTAGATGATGTTACACGAGCCTCGAATTGATTCCGCAAGCGGTTTCGGAGATTTTTAGACCTTTCTAAAAATCGGGCAAAATCCAAGATGGCCACCGGCCAAATTGGCCGATCAGCTTCATTGGAACAAACTTGAATCTCTACACCCTAACGATGCTTCCTGTCAAATATAATTGAAATCGGCCCAGCAGTTCTCGAGAAGACATTTTAATTTCCCATTGCTTTAGTATGGGAGCGCTTGGTGGGAAAATGATCCAAGATGGCTGCCAAACCATTTATCCGACATTTTCAAAAATTGCAAATTTGAGACCAGAATAACCAAAAACATATATATAAAACCAATTTCAGCCTCAAAATCTGTTAAATAAAAAAAAATCCAATATGGCTGCCAAACAAGCTATATTTTAATTGGTCGGGTGCGGCCATGTTTTTTGACGGATCAACTTCCCTTGAACAAACTTTAATGGGCCTTAGTCCCGAATCTTATCTGCCAAATTTTGGCCTCATCCCTTCAGCGGTTCTGGAGAAGTAGTTTCCACTAAAACTAGGTCAACCAAGATGGTGGCTGACCATCTGACCAATCAAGTTCCCTTGAACAAACTTCAGCTCTTGCCCTAGATCATATTTCATGAGGCTTGAATCAATCCGCCAAGTGGTTTTGGAGAAGATTTTTAAAGACGTTTCCTAAAATCGGGCAAACTCCAAGATGGGCGCCGGGCAAATAAGTCGATTGGCTTCCTTTGAACAAACTTGGATCCCTATGCCATAAGGATGCTTTCTGCCAAATATAATTGAAATTGGCCCAGTGGTTCTTGAGAAGAAGTCGTTTAAAGGAAAAGCTGACGGACGGACAGACACACGACGGACAGTCGCCATAGCATAAGCTCACTTGGTCTTTCAGGCCAGGTGAGCTAAAAACCAGGCCTCGAGAGTGGTCCTGAAATTTTTTTTTTAATTTGAAATCACTTGAATGATTGGCTCGATAACCGAGCCAGTCATTCCATTCATAAAATTTTTCAAAAATAATCTTCTTGGTCTGCAAATGGATATTTTCTGTGAGAAAATTGAAATTTTCTTTAACAAATTTGAGGCTTTAAATGGTTAAAGTGGACAAAATAAGGCCATTTAACCCTTACCACTCTGATGTTAAAATTAAAACCCTTAAAATTAAATTAAATGATGATCCGGTGTTAATTTTTCAACAAATTTGGTGGAAGATGGTGCTGTCGGAAACAGTGACATCGTCCACCAAAATTGTTAAAAAATTAACACCAGCGTTAATGCTTTAAATCTCAAACACCTTTCCGATTTACTAAATATTCTGTTGATTATTTTCAAACTAATCTGACCGGGAATGTCTTACAATGTTTGTTATATTTTTCAGATTTTGTTTCTTCTTACCAAGATTCAGATCACAGGTTGAGGAATAGTTATGTATTATATAGTACCAAACTTTCTTGTGTTCAAATTTCAGCTAAATTATATAAGTAGTTTTCACGGTATCCATACAACTAGAATGTGACACAATCTGGATCCAGATTTCTTGTCATTCAGATCATGAAGAGATTCTCGCAACCCGCTTTTAGTGGAACAGGTTTTTTTGTGTTCAAATTTGATCCAGCTACAAACCCGCACACGCGCGTGCACATACACGCAAGCACACATCAAAATGTATTACCCTAGCCCTTTGATCGATTCTAATCATGTGTCATGTGACCGTAATACTTTAATGGCTAGATTTGGTCAAGAAAATCAAAATATTAGCTTATTTAATATCCATTTTTTAGCCAAGAGATGACTATCTTTGAGAATTTACCACTAGAATGACTGGCTAAGCTATTGAGCCAGTCATTTCAGTGGTAAATTTTCAAAAGTAGTCTTCTCTTGGCATGGACATTTTTCAAAGTCACTACAGAGGCCAGTTTGGGACGGTTTCAGCATGAAATGGTTAACCTTTTAATCCTCAGATTTACTAAAAAAATTAAAATTTTCTCAAAGAAAATGTCCATTTGCAGACGAAGAGATGATTTTAGAAAATTTATCACTGGTATGACTGGCTCGGTAATTTTTTTATAAAATCTAAGATTTTCACACCCAAAAAAAATTAATCAATGAAAATTCTGAATTGATGTTCTAGAGCCTACCACCATAGAATCAATATAGTCAAATTTGGTTCAGATATGTTAGGAAGCTAAGGAGGAGTAGCATTTAGACAATTTCCAGTAAATCTTTCATAAAATCTAAGGTTTTGAGCCAAAAAAATTTACCAATCAAAATTTGGGGAAAAACCCTTTGGTGGGTACTAGCAACCACTGCAAATGGCGAATACTTCGATGACAATTAGCAATGAATGAAAGCTATGAAAAAATCGCAATTTCTCCCTCAAACCTAGAGCAGTAATCTTATGAAGTTTCAAAGCGATCCGCTAAACCATCATGGAGTTATCATCCGCAAACCAATTTTCAAGATGGCCGCTGGTGGTCACCTTGAATCTTGGATCATCATCGGTTTCGACCACCCTATCAAGTTTCAAAGTGGTCCGATAAAAGGTAACCAAGCTATCATATGGAAAGCAATTTTCAAGATGGCCGCTAGTGGCTGGCGACTCCATCTTGGATTTCGGATCATTGTTGATTTTGATAACTTTGTTCCTCAGACCTAGTCCAGTCATCCTATGAGGCTTCAAAGCTATCTAATAAACCATAACAGAGCTATTATACGGAGAACAATTTTCAAGATGGCTGCCCATGGCTGGCGGACATCTTGGATTTCAGATCATCGTTGATTTCGGTAACTTTCTTCATCAGACCTTAAGTCCGGTCATCCTATGAAGTTTTAAAGCGATCTAATAAACGGTAATGGAGCTATCATACAGAAACCAATTTTCAAGATGGCCGCTAGTGGCTGGCGACTCCATCTTGGATTTTGGATCATTGTTGATTTTGATAACTTTCTTCCTCAGACCTAGTCCAGTCATCCTATGAGGCTTCAAAGCGATCCAATAAACCATAACAGAGCTATTATACGGAGACCAACTTTCAAGATGGCTGCCCATGGCTGGCGGACATCTTGGATTTCAGATCATCATTGATTTTGGTAACTTTCTTCATCAGACCTTAAGTCCGGTCATCCTATGAAGTTTTAAAGCGATCTAATAAACGGTAATGGAGCTATCATACAGAAACCAATTTTCAAGATGGTCGCCAAAGGCTGGTGGCCATCTTGGATTTTGGATCATTGTCGATTTCAATAGATTTCTTCTCCAGACCTAGTCCAACCACTTCTATGAAGTTTCAAAGTGATCTGATAAACGGTAACAGAGTATAGTCCTCCGAAAACCACTCTGCTGCCTGAACGCCCAACCCAGACAGCTATCTGATAATACCCCACCAATATTTTTGGCGGGACCGGGTATAAAATGTCTATATTAAACCTTTAATGGTCAGATAGAGACAAGAAGATATAAATATCGGCTTATTTAATGTTCATTTGTACGCCAAGAGAATTTAAAATTTAACACTAGAATGACTGGCTCAGGTATCGGGCCATATATATGGTGTTATATATTAATTTAAAATTTCAATTTTCACAGATTTGAAGATTAAAGGGTTAACATGAGTAATTAATTAATCATTTAACATTTTTCAGTATAAATGTGGCATTTAGCTAAAGTAGCAGTATTGTAGAAATCACAACTGGATTATTTGGCTATATAAATGGAGTCACAAGAAGGAACTAATGTCCAGGAGGAGGCGGTATCGAGCAGAGCTGTAAAACTGGCGACCCCGTGATCGTGTCTCCGTTCGGCCAACTGATGATCGCTGGAAACCTAGGAAATCTTTTTCACATCTATGTTTTTGGGTGAAAGAATTACTCATGTATTTTACTTATTGGCTTCAGTACTAATAAAAATAATTTTTCAACTTTAATTCTTTGAGCTGATGAAACATTACACCGATTCGATCCATTGATATGATGAATGGGGGGGGGGGGGGGATTCTATTATAGCCTACCTTTACTACTATTTAGACAATTTTTGTGTTAATAACTGTAATTAATAATCAATACTTATCGCATGTACATGTTTTCTGACATGGTTATGCTAAACCAGCTATTTCCTAACAATGGTGTAAAGAAGCCTTCAGAAGTAAATACAGAACTTCTTGAACTCCAAAGAATGGTGCCCTTACAAGAAAACACAAAGACAACAATGCAGGAGCAGCCATCAGTGGTGCCGGTCAGCAATCTGCACTAAAACTCAATAACGCAAGCCAAGCCGCAAGCAGTACAGAACCAGTACACCAACTACGTGATACAGTGGTCCATTGAGTGCCACCACACTATCCAAATCAACAGGAAAACAAGAGGCTTAAGGGGCCTGTATTGCTAACCTGGAACATAGGCATTTGAACTATAAAGGTCATCATCGCCTTTATGGAGAATGCTAAGGTTTGGCTAGAACCACAATAAGAACAAGGATGCATCCTACCAAATTTGGTTATGGCCACCAAATCGTTATTTCCGATAATTTTGAGTGGTGAATTTGAAATCAGTATATAAAAAAACCTACCTAAAACGAATTTCGGCTTCAAAATCCATCAAATAAAAAATCCAATATTGGCCACCAAACACGCTACATTTTGATTGGTCCATGGTGGCCATGCATTTTTTTTAGGTATTAACTTCCTTTGAACAAACTTTACTGGCCCTTAGTGCCTACAATCAAATTTCCTAAATTTCTGCCAGATCCATTCAGTGATTCTGGAAGTTGTTTTCAAGAAAACTAGCTCATCCAAGATGGCCGCCAAACTATTTGGCCAATCAGGTTCCCTAGAACAAACTTGGATCAGCTCTTGCTCTAGATGATATATCATGAGTTTTGAATTGATTCCCCCAGCGGTTTCGGAGAAGAGTCTTAAAGACATTTCTAAAAATCAGCACAAATCCAAGATGGCTACCAGCCAAATTGGCCCATCAGCTTCGATTGAATAAACTTGGATCTCTCTGCTCTAAGGGTACTTCCTGCCAAATACAATAGAAATCGGCCCAGCGGTTCATGAGAAGTTGTTTAGAAAAAGTAGATGCTAGACAGACGCTGACGATGGTCGACCATGATCATTTAAAAGTTTCAGTGTTATCCCTATTCACATATTGGAAATCAAATCATGGTCAGTTCACGGCGAAATCTAACACAATGTGTTAACAATCTTCAAAGTCCCTCCTTGACCATGATACATCATGGTCTACCAGTCAATGCAAAATTTTGATGTTATCTATTGAGAATGAGATCATGGTCGAGTGATGGTCATGCAGATACGTAAGAATTTTTCTCATTCCCTCATTGACCACAGTATATTATAGTCGACCATGGTTACTGGAGAACTTCAATGTTATTTGTATTGAAAGTGCTATTATGGTCAGTTATGTCAGCAGTATTTTTAACAATTATCAAAGTCCTTTATTGATCATGATATATCATGTTCGACAATGGTCACTGGAGAATTTCAATGTTATTCCTATTCGTGATATCAGGGTCAGTTCATGGTCAGATATATCGCCAATATTTGAAAGAATTATCACTGTCCCTCATTGGCCATGATATATCATGGTTGACCATGGTTACTGGAGAATTTCAAGGTTATTCTTATTAACAGTGATATCGTTGTCAGTTATATTGCTCAATATCTTTAAAAATACTACTGAAGAACAGTTCCTAAACTTTAAAGTTCTTAAAATGACCTTTTTAAAATAGTTTTTGCACATTTTCAGGAACAATTATTTGACCATGGTCAGTGTAATTTAACAAGGGAGGCAACTCATTCCCTGAAAACAAGTGTCTTTTTGCATTTAAAGTTATTATTCTATTGCACATAAATTATGTAATCATCATTAATTATGATGTTTGAATAGTAAATATCATATACATAGAAACACACTGGTAACAAGAGGCCCAAGGGCCTGTGACCAGGGCTTCCACTAATTTCTAAACACAGGAAGTCCTGGACTTCCTGTGTAGTAGTTGTGGGAGTCCAAGCAGGAAACATGAAGTCTAAAATGGTTCCCATACATTAATTTTGCTTAAAATCATAGTTTTAGTGGTCTCAGGGCCAGAAAAACAGGAAGTCCAGACTTCCGTGGGCTTTGATTTGGAAGTTTAAACTTGAACTTTGGGAGTATAGGACTCCCGGACTTCCACTAGTGGAAACCCTGCCTGTGACGCTCACCTGGAACATTAGCATTTGAAATATTTGCATTTAGATATACGTGATTCTTTACATTAAAACAGATGGCCACCGGAAAAACTGACAAATCAAAATTCTGAATGGAAGTTCTGGAGCTTACCATATCATAGGGTCATTCCAACCAAATTTGGTTGAAATATGTCAAGCAGCTAACAAGGAGTAGCATTTTTACCATTCTCGGAAGACTTTTTTTTATAAAATCTATGATTTTCATCAAAAATGTATAAATCAGAATTCTGAATAGAAGTTTTAGAGCCTACCACCATAGAATCCATCTAGTCAAATTTAATTGACATATATCAAGCAGCTAAGGAAGAGTAGCATTTTGACTATTTCAGGTAGATTTTAAAATAAAATCTAAGATTTTGACCCAAAAAATTGATCAATCAAAATTCTGAATGTTCTAGAGCTTATGACCATAGAATCTATCTAGCCAAATTTGGTTGAAATATGTCAAGCAGCTATGGAGGAGTAGCATTTTGACCAGGTCCGGTAGATTTTTAATAAAATCTATTTTCACCCAAAAAACCGGATCAATCAAAATTCTGAATAGAAGTTCTAGAGCTTACCACCATAGAATCAATCCAGCCAAATTTGGTTGAAATATGTCAAGCAGCTAAGGAGTAGCATTTTGACCATTCCCGGTAGATTTTTCATAAAATGTAAGACTTTGACCCAAAAAATTGATCCATCAAAATTATTAACAGAATTCCTAGAGCGTACTAGCATAGAATCCATCTAGCCAAATTTGCTTGAAATATGTCAAGCAGCGAAGGAGGAGTAACATTTTGACGATTTCCGGTAGATTTTTCATAAAATCTCAGATTTCACCCAAAAAATTGATGAATCAAAATTCAGAAAAAAAACATCTGGAGGGTTCCAGCTTAGGATCATTCCTTGAAATTAGTCAAAACCGTTAAGGAGACACAATTTTCACGGATGAATGGACGGACAGACAACGGATGGCTGCCATGGCATAAGCACACTTGGCCTTTCAGACCAGGTGAGTTAATATACACTGAATTCTTGGATACACTGTACTTCAAACAATGCCAATGTTCCAACAATTCCAAAATTTTCATAGTCTTATATATCTAGAAAGTTTGATCATTATTTGATATCTTCATGATGATCACCATAGCTCATGACTAGGCTTACAATGTTCTAAGCACTTCTCAGCCTTTTGGCTAAGACCAAAGTAGTACAATTTTGTAGGCTGTACAGTCTAGCACAGTACTTTATTTTTTAGAAAAGTGGAGCTAGATTGCTAACCAATGTCCAAGCACCAACCTTCAGACCATGCGGGTTAAAGGGCTCCACAGTAAGACCATGGTCAATGGTCTGACGATGTTCTGCTTTACCATGGTTAAACCACGGTATGACCACGGTCTGTTTGACCATTTGCCATGTTCAAACCATGGTCTGTCACCGACCATCAAATATGGTTTTATCATGGTCATGAGAAATTTGTTTATCATGGTTGACCATGGTCCAACTGCGGTGGCATTTAACCTGCATGGTCAAACCATGGACATTCACTATGGTTTGACCTTGATTAGGAAAACAGGGTAAGGATTTCGGCTGAGGACTCGACAAAGTGGGCAAAAGCGAAGAAGGACTAATTGCAGCAGTAGGATGTTTCTACTACTACAACCACAGAATACAGTAATCATACATGTTTCATATTGTAAAGAATATACCTTTTTCCAGGGTTCGTCAGTGAAAGTGTTAATCTTCCAGTCAAACAGTTTGCATTTCTGACAAAAACATTTGCATCATAGTCCCGAATTTTCACATTTTCTCATCAAATCTTTGCATCTCAGTTTCGAATTTTCTTATAAAGCCGTTGCTTTGAGTTTTTGCGTTACAGACAAAACTGTTCACATTTTTCCGCAGCATGGATAATTGCCTGATAAGATAGGCCATATACCATGAGAGCTTCAGACATGTCAGAGGGTTGTTAATACACCTTTCCAGTTTTAGCTATGCCCCGCCCATCACTAGCTAAGCACCACCCACACCTCGCCATGTTGGGATTGATTGATCCCCGAATGCCCTAGCTATCAATTTCCTGAAAACTATACAGGGAAGCTGTTGAATATTTTGTAACTAATTTGACTGGGTGCTGTTGCTGCCTATGGCAGCAACAGCGCCCAGTCAAATTAGTTTCAAAATATTCAATAGAATATTTATTAAATAGTAAAAGCAAACAATTTGTACAACAAAGGATAGACCGCCTTCAAATATGCATTCGTGATGTACTCATTATGACGTCATATGATGGGTAGGTACTCTGGAAAGGTGAATTGTGTGAGTAGTCGCGTCTCGATCACAAACAAGGTGAAAGACCTGGCATGTCTGCTAGGGGTTATTAAGGCATTATTAATAAGCAAAGGAAAGCAAGGTATGTGTTCTAACACACCTCCACATAATCCAAAAACATATGTACTAACTGCGTGATACGTATTGAACTATTAGAAAACAACATTGATCTGCTCATGTTAGATGTTCTCTGTTCATGATCTCTACACAGACACAATTCACAGTAGATGAATTTCCAAGAGATCAAAATGGGCTATAATTGATTCACCAGGTCATGCACAGTGTCTGCCTCTTCTGATTCAAATATATGCCAATCACTGCTAGCTAGTGGAGGTTTATGTTTGGAGGAGGGGGAGGGGGTGGGTGGTGGTGTGTGGGGTGGGGGAGGGGGGGTTTAACCCATAAGCACTTTGGCTGGCAATAAACTGATTTCATATTGGTCTTGAGAAATGTACATTTACAGAACACGACTATTTTAGAAAACTTACATTATAGGTAGTTTTGCCAAAATGTCATACATTTGAGACAGACAGACAGACAGACAAGACAGGCAGGCATGCAGATGGGCAGACAGGGAAGTAGCCAGACAGGCAGCCAGGTGGACAGGGAAGCACAGACAGACAGACAGACAGAGCCAGGCAGACAGCGAGGCAGGCAGGAAGACAGTCAGGCAGGCAGGCAGGCAGGCAGGCATACAAACAGACAGACAGACAGACTTATACTCGTCATGATGCGATTTCATGCCACTGGAATAAAAAGACAGTCATTAACATGTGCAAAGAAACATGGAAAATAAGTCATCCAACAGATACATGTTCACGGACTCTGCAATTAAATGAGGTACCTTAATTAATAATTAATTAGCAATCTCAATGTGACGACTTCATGAGGGCGTTGTACAGCGAGGCCTGGACATTCCTGATCGTATGTCCTCATGGTCTACTCCTCTGAGTCTCTCATTATCAACATTTCCGGTTTTACCCATGCCACCCCCATCTCCAGCTAAGCTCCACCCACACTTCACCCGAGTTAGGATCCTCCACCCACACTTCACCCGAGTTAGGATCCTCCACCCACACTTCACCCGAGTTAGGATCCTCCACCCACACTTCACCCGAGTTAGGATCCTCCACCCACACTTCACCAGAGTTAGGATCCTCCACCCACACTCCACCCGAGTTAGGATCCTCCACCCACACTTCACCCGAGTTAGGATCCTCCACCCACACTTCACCCGAGTTAGGATCCTCCACCCACACTTCACCCGAGTTAGGATCCTCCACCAACACTTCACCCGAGTTAGGATCCTCCACCCACACTTCACCCGAGTTAGGATCCTCCACCCACACGTCACCCGAGTTAGGATCGATCGATCGATCCCTGAACTCCCTGACAATCGATTTCTAGAAAAGTATACAGGTAAGCGGCTGAATATTTTGAAACTAATTTGACTGGGTGCTGTTGCTGCCTATGGCCAGAATAGTAAAGACATACAATTCGCACAACATACAATGCTTAGTCCGTCACCAAATATGCGTTTGTGACAAACTTATTTACTTCATTCATGACGTTATTGATTATGACATCATCCTACATGCCACGTAGTTAATTATGACATCATTTGATGGATGGATAAACTGGAAAGGTTACTTCCCTGCTCATTTCTAACTAAGCTACACGCACACTTCCATTTTTACTCGTGTTGGTATCGATTTGAAAGTGTGAAAGCTGACTTCCCTGAAACTAAATTTCAAGGTAACTACCAGTATGACAACAACAGCTCCCAGTCAAATTTGCTTCAAAATATTCAACAGAATGTTTATTAAATTGTAAATTCACTAAAGACGTATTACAATTCGTACATTTCCTGACAAACATTTTGATTTTCGTGACAGAATTATGTCATTTTGATTGTGATGTCAGCTGACATGTGACATCTGATTATGACATCAAATAGTTAAGCGATGGGTCACATCCCTCTATTGTACACTGTCCTTCAGATATCATTACAATCTCTCTCAGAAACATTGATTCTTTCAGCATCAACAACACTATAAATTTATGTATAGAGCCATTCATAATTAGCCTTTGAATAGACAAATTCGGTCCATAATATTTAAATTTTCTTTTGGAAAATCTCCATTTTGCAGGCCAAGAGCTGTCGTTTTTAAAATTTACCACTAGAATGACTGGCTCAGCTATGGAGCCAGTAATTTCAGTGGTAAATTTTCAAAATATCTGCAAAGACCATGTTTTGTCAACTTGACTATTAAAGGGTTAAGAAGTCACCTAAATGTGAGGTCATATGAATGTGAGGTCACCTGAATGTGAGGTCACCTGAATGTGAGATCACCTGAATGTGAGTTCACCTGAATATGAGGTCACCTGAATGTAAGGTCACCTGAATGTGAGGTCACATGAATGTTAGGGCACCTGAATGTGAGGGCGCCTGAATGTGAGGGCACCTGAGTGTCAGGTCACATGAATGTGAGATCACTTAAATATGGTGTCACATGAATATGAGGTCACTTGGATGTGAGGCCACCTGAATGTGAGGTCATGAATGTGAGGTCACCTGAATGTGTGCTATCTGAATGTGAGGTCACCTGAATGTGGTCACCTAAATGTGAGGTCATCTAAATGTGAGGTCACCTGAATGTGAGGTCACATTAATGTGAGGTCACCTGAATGTAGGTCACCTGAATGTGGCACAGTTTGAACAAGATTCATCAGAATATATCTAGTGAACCGTCTATATTAAGATCAGGCTGCAGAAGTAAGAATATGGGGAAATGCTATGCAGAGGCACTCTCCATTGTAACTTATTTGTCTTTCAATTGTCTCACCATGAAGAATCAGTTTTGTAAGACTACTGTAATAGCCGTGCATGTGTGAGTGCATACATACGTGTGCACATGTGTGTGTGTGTGTGTGTGTGCGCGCATGCCTACATTTGTGCATCTGTGTGTGTGTACGTGTGTGCGCATGTGCATGTGCGTATGGGCACACGTGCATGCATTTGCATGTGTCTATTGTTACCCACTGCTATTTTTGAAACCACAACACGGGAATGACTGCCTTGGTCTCATAAAACTGCAAGAACCTTTGGTCAAAATATACAATCCGGATACCTCTAACTATTGCTCGAAAAGACCGATACTACCGAGGTGTGACCATTTGTATACCGATGATTTCATAACCTGTTCCAAAATCCATACTAATAGAAGAAACTGTATAAAAATGCAAAATTGCTTCGTTGTAGACAGGTTTTTCATGGAATGACTTTGTACATTCAAAGACCCTTGGCACCCCTAATGCCTACCAGTTTTCAATCAGTTCTTCATAATGGTTTCATGTTACTTTGCGAATAACGATACATTTGGTCTTGAGATGGATACAGAGAAATATATTTATCTGGAGCCAGATTATCTTCTGGGTGTATGGAACTGTTGAGGGTGACATTCTCTGATTGATGCATCTTGAAAAAAATTTTTACAAAGCTTTTGTAGTCTAAAACAGCAACAACTTTTAAACGAATCATTTTCAAAATAATCAGCAAGAGTTTATCTAGAAAACTTAATCAATATCGTATATAATAGAAAGGATAGAATAATGTGTGGTAAACCAAACAAATGAAAATAGTATTATCTTCACGCACTGAATAACTCAATCGACTACGCCTTTAACTGTGATTCCACACCCATTACTAAATAATAATTTCTATCGAGGAAAATAAGGATGAATAGACAACGCAGTAATCATACGCTTATCATAAGCATAGGAGGTACAACGTGGACAATCAGTATATTGAGCTATACCCCCAATAAAATAGCAATCGTGCGCGACAATGATATGAGGCTTCCATTTTCTTCGATCTGTACCCATACAGAAGCAATCAATGAGTGGTGAAGAAAGGGAGAGACGCGAGACGGAAAAGAATCTACACAGATACAGAAAACGAAAATGGAAAAAAGAAAAACAGTAATCTACAACATTGATTTTCATTATAAAGCAACATTTAATTAACTCAGCGTAAATCTCCTTTACTGGGCACAAGCTTCTCTGTTGCTATGGCAACACCTGTAATCAGGCTTGAGCTCGTTTCTTTGATCTTTTCTCGTTTCGCATTAGCGCAGCAATTCACGATTTTCACCTGAGTCCGCGGAGATGTGCCGACGACAACAATGAGAGGAATGCGAGGGAAAAAAGGAGTAAAAAGCATGGGGAAAATATCAATGTTTGTAAAAAAAACCATTTAAATTGTGGCACAATTTTAAAACAAAGATAGGAAATTCCTGCTTTCAGATTTTGCGCAAAACAAATTATTACATTAATTTTATTTTCATTTGCCAGAGTCTGTCTGGGAGAGAGGTTAGCCATTTAAACCTCAAGCCGCCAGAAACAGATTCTGCAATGGTTTCGAGAAATTTATATTTGCAGAGCAAGAGAAGAGTATTTTTGAAAATACATCACTGGAATTCTGGTCATAAATTTTCAAAAATAATCTTTTGGTCTGAAAATGGACATTTTATGTGAGAAAATTGAGATTTTCTTTAACCCTTACAACTCCGATGTAAATATTCCATCATTTTTTGTATCAATATCACAGAAACTGGTGTATATTTTTCAACAATTTTGGTGGAAGATGTTGCTGTCTACGACAGCACCATCTCCTACCAAATTTGTTGAAAAATGAACACCAGTTCATCTTTTAATTTAATTTGGAAATTTAAAGTTTTGACCCGAGAGTGGTAAGGGTTAAACAAATATGAGGGTTGCCATTGTTATGCATATGAACTATGAGGAATAATGTTCATTTTGAAAAGATTGTGGCTAAACAATGGCATTTATCACCCAATATTCTCAAAATGAACATCAAAAGAACTGAATAATGAGATATTACCATTCAGCAGAGGCTGATCTTGTCATTTACAGTTCAAAACCGAGTTTTTACTGAAATTAAAATTTAAAAATTTGATGGATTAATGTTGAATAAGGTTTGATTGAGAAACTGTTGTTGTTTTTTGTTATGTAGAAACACCATAACCCTTCAAAATTCATTAAGCAGAAACAATAAGATTTTGTAATGTTTAGAAAATTATGTTCAATATTTTGAAATTAATTTGACTGGAAGCAACAAATTCCAGTCAAATTAGGTTAAAGCCAACCAAAACTGCCCTCTGTAGTGTTTTTGTGGAATGTCCATTTGCAGGCCAATGCTGTTGTTTTTTAATTTACCACCAGTCATTCCAGTAGCAAATTTTCAAAAAACGTTCTCTTGACATGCAAATGGACATTCAACAAGAAATATTTTGATATCTTAACAAAATTAGCCATTAAAACCCTTTAACACACATATAAGTCAAACACGGCTTCTGCAGTGGTCTTGAGAAAGGTTCATTTGCGGACCGAGAGATTATTTTTGAAAATTTATCACTGCAATGACTGGCTCGACTGAGCCAGTCATTCCAGTGATAAATTTTCAAAAATAGTCTTTTCTTGGTCTGCAAATGGAAATTATCTATAAGAAGTTTCTTGAACAAATTTAGGGTTAAATGGTTAAAGGATTAAACTATTAACAGCTTTCCTGTATAGCCCCCCCCCCCCCCCCCCCACTACCATTCCATACCCCTGCCAGCTACCAGCCCATGCTACCCACCATAATCCAGGCCAATCCGTATCATATCAGCCCAGCAATACCACCCTTTACCCGCCATCCATTCCTTCCCAGCCCTTCATTACCATACCTACAATAACCTGCCACTGCATACTTTACCATTCCATCCGACACTTTCTCCCCTACCATCCCACCACTACCATCCCATACTCCCCTGCCAGCTACCAACCCATGATACCAGCCCTAATCCAGGCCACTCAATACTATACCAGCCCACGTCTACCACCCTATACCTGTCATCCATTGCCTACCATCCCTTCATTACCATAACCTACCATCACATCCTCTACCATTCCACCCCTAAGACTTCCTACCATACTAGCCCACCACTACCATCCAATACCCCTTCCAGTTACCAACCCATGCTACCAGCCCTAGTCCAGGCCACTTCATATTCTTCCACCCTTTACCTGCCATCCATTCCCTACCAGCCCTTCATTACCATACCACCTATAACCTACCACCGCATCCTTTAACATTTACCCCTAACACTTACTCCCCTATTGCCCACAACTACCATCCCATGACCCCCTTCCAGTTACCAACCCATGCTACCAGTCCTAGTCCAGGCCACTCCATATTCTTCTACCCTTTACCTGCCATCCATTCCCTACCAGCCCTTCATTACCATACCACCTATAACCTACCACCGCATCCTTTAACATTCCACCCCTAACACTTACTCCCCTACTAGCCCACAACTACCATCCCATGACCCCCTTCCAGTTACCAACCCATGCTACTAGCCCTAGTCCAAGCCACTCCATATTCTTCTACCCTTTACCCGCCATCCATTCCCTACCAGCCCTTCATTACCATACCACCTATAACCTACCACCACATCCTTTAACATTCCACCCCTAACACTTACTCCCCTACTAGCCCACAACTACCATCCCATAACCCCATTCCAGTTACCAACCCATGCTACTAGCCCTAGTCCAGGCCACTCCATATTCTTCTACCCTTTACCTGCCATCCATTCCTTACCAGCCCTTCATTACCATACCACCCATAACCTACCATCGCATCCTTTAACATTCCACCCCTAACACTTACTCCCCTACTAGCCCACAACTACCATCCCATAACCCCCTTCCAGTTACCAACCCATGCTACCAGCCCTAGTCCAGGCCACTCCATATTATACAAGCCCACAATCTCCCACCCTCTACCCATCATCCATTCCCTACCAGCCCTTCATTACCATACCACCTATAACCTACCACCGCATCCTTTAACATTCCACCCCTAACACTTACTCCCCTACTAGCCCACAACTACCATCCCATAACCCCATTCCAGTTACCAACCCATGCTACTAGCCCTAGTCCAGGCCACTCCATATTCTTCTACCCTTTACCTGCCATCCATTCCTTACCAGCCCTTCATTACCATACCACCTATAACCTACCACCGCATCCTTTAACATTCCACCCCTAACACTTACTCCCCTACTAGCCCACAACTACCATCCCATAACCCCCTTCCAGTTACCAACCCATGCTACCAGCCCTAGTCCAAGCCACTCCATATTATACAAGCCCACAATCTCCCACCCTCTACCCATCATCCATTCCCTACCAGCCCTTCATTACCACAACCTGCCATTGCATCTGTTACCATTCCATGCCTAACACTTCCTCCCCTACCATTCCACTATTACCATCCCATAACCCCCTGCCAGCTACCAACCCATGCTATCAGCCCTAATCCAGGCCACTCCATATTATACTAGCCCACCACTACCATCCCATGGCCTTCCACCGATACTAGCACATGCTACCAGCCCTAAACCATTACCATACCTCCTATAACTAACCACACCATCCTTTACCCTGCCCCTGCATCACATACCAGCCATCCAGTGCATTCCCATAATGGTACTACTGAACACATCCCCAACCAGCTACAACTACGATATTTAAGTCACACATGAAAGAAACCTACACCAATTTTCTATAGATTTATGTACTAGTCTTCATATTATTAAAACATTTTCTCAAGATAATTATAATTTAAAAATACGCTCTGTTTTTGATTTACTAAATCTAGGTGCAATGGTATATTCTCTACATGCAAATAACTGAGTGAAAAACTTTACAAAAAAAATACATAACTATTTAATAAATTGGATGCGCTTGCCAAAGAAGTACGACTTCAATATTAAATTGTTATTGTAGTTTATATCATTGGAACTATTCGCCTAATGATTTAACAGCCAGCAAACACACTGAGCATTGCTCAGGGGGATCCGAGAACAATGCGGTCAATGTGGGAAAGGTGTATTCAAGTCCTAAAATGTAGGCCAGTCATGCAAACAGATGGAAGCAAACACACTCAGTCCCATCCAGCCACCTACACGCTCATAACAGACTTATGCTATCTGGTCTGCACTGATCAAAGGGAAACTGAGTTTAATTTCATTCGAAATAATAATTATTTAGCAATTACAGCAAAATTCCTAAAAAAAATTCACAGAAACATTTTCCTTTTAAAAAAAACAAGAAAAATTAAATCAATGATTTGATCACAGATAATTTTAGAAACTGCTATTGAAAAGGATATACCTGGACTTGCATATCAAACCTTCAGGACATTTTGAAAAACTTTAACATTCTATCTCATAAGCAGATCGCATGCTGTATACCGCATGCTGGATGTACGTCACACACCATTCAGGCAGTGGTACCAGAAACAAGGCATGTTAGGGAGGGAGGGAGGGAGGGAGGGAGGGAGGGAGGGAAGGAGGGAGGGAGGGAGGGAGGGAGGGGGGGGCTCAATGGCATACTCCAGCTTTAGCTTTGCCGTACACATCTCTAGCTAAGCTCCATACACGCTTTGCCTGTGTTGGGATCAATTGATCCCTACACTCTTTAACAGCACAGTTAAATTAGTTTTAAAATATTCAATAGAAAGTTTATTAAATAGTAAAGACATACAATTCGTACAACAATGCTTAGTCTATCATCAATTAAGTGTTCGTGACAAACTTAGCTATGTCATCCATGACGTAATTGATTATGATATCATACCACCAGTCATGTAGTTGATTATGACATCATCCTACCAGTCATGTAGTTGATTATGACATCATATGATTGACTGAGAATCTGGAATCCTCCATTTGGGAGATGGACTGAGAGGTGTTGGGGTGGTGTGTGTGTGGGGGAGGAGGGGAGTGGGGGTGGAGATCATACTTTTAACTTCAGCGTCCTACTCTGGATAAAATTTAAATCAGACAAGCTCTGAGAATCATTTTGAGTGATAAGCAGTGGGGCTAAGGGCACACACCCCTCAACGATTTAAAAAACATTTTAGGGGTGTTTTAGCACTGCTACCTCAGTCCTCCTCCGCCGCTGCTGTATTCAAATCACGAGATATATGCCGTCGTTCACTTTACATTAAAGCTCTAGGGATTGAAAAAAATATCGGCAATAAAAATTGTTTTAAATTAGACTGTCAATATTTTAGCTATTTATTTCAAGTGGAACCTAATTGTGTGCACTTAAGGAAAGCATTCGTTAGCCTCATTAAATTGTCTTTATGTTGACGCGTCTCCATGGAAACTACCATCTCCAGAGTTAATAAGAGAGAATTTCTTATGACTTGTATGTCAGATATAGCATCATTAACCATTTAATTGTCAAGCCGCCAAAAGCCGGCCTCTGCAAGTGGTCCTGGGAAATGCCCATTTTTCAGTCCAAGAGAAGCCATTTTTAAAAATTTACCACTGGAATGACTGGCTCGATAATCAGCCAGTCATTACAGCGATATATTTTCAAAAATGGTCTTCTCTTGGACTGCAAAATGGGCATTTTCTTGAGCAAATTTGACCCTTTCAACCCTGCATTCACAGAATCTTAATTTCTAGGTAACTATACAGGTATGCTTGTGAATAGCTTGAAAGTAATTTGACTGGGAGCTGTTGCAGCCTATTTCTGTCAATTTCAGATAATTTAACAGCTTACCAGTATAGGTATCTTGAAACTGATTGTCTGGGAATTCAGAGATCATAGGGTTAAATAAATTGATTTTCTGTCTATGCTTATAGGTAATCTCCTCTCCTCAACCCGCCCCCACCCCCACCCCCACAGGTAATTCATAGAGGTAAAGAAATCAGTGGAATCCTGAATGCTGAAGGCTACAGCTTTTAAGTAGTTAATGGCAGAGCAATGGGCAAGTCTGAGCCATACGCAGTATCAGCAGTGGTCTTCAAGAACATTCGTGTACAGGCTCTAACTTGTCATTCAAAAATAGCCTTCTCTTGGCCTATGAAGGGACAGTTATCAAAACATTACTTGAAAGCCTGGTCTTGGCCAGTTTGACAATTAACTGTTACAAAAGGCATATTTTTGAAAGCTTATTGCTGCATTCAAACCAGTTGTAATGTAAATTTTCTAAAATATATTTCTTTTGGTCTTCAAATGGATTTTTCTCAAGATGACTCTAAAAGCTGGATTGCAAAAAATCTCCCCACTGCATGTGTGAGCTAAGTGGTCAAAATACACTCATGCATTTACTACACAATGTGCTTCAGCATAATCGAACCCTTTAACAGTCAAAGTTGGTCAAGAAAAATAAAATATTTTGCTTATTGAATGTCTATTTGCAGGCCAAGAGTACAATTATTGAAAATTTACTGCTGGAATGACTGACTCGGTTATCGAGCCAGGCATTCCGGTTGTCAGTTTTCAAAAATCGTCTTCTCCTGGCCTGCAAATGGACATTCCTCAAGACCACTGCAGCGGCCGGTTTTGGGCCGGCTTGACCATTAAAGGGTTAATGAAATATATTACTACCAAGGACAAATTTTTCTAATACCCGTGTCGTTGATACATTTTTCAGTCAGGCCGCCGCAACGTCAAAAGTATCTGTGATGGAAACAATGTTGCTGAAAGTTGTTGCTGTTGCATTTTAGTTTTTGACCATAAAATTGGCAAACATCTTCGAAACCCCACAGACACATATCAAAGTTCACAAAAGGTCGCTCCATTAGAGTTATGGAAAATGCTTCAAATGTGTCTATTTTGAAAACAATGTTGCTAAAAGTTGTTGCTGTTGCACTTTAGCCGTTGACCACAAAATTGGAGTAGATGTGGCAAGCTTCCACTTAAAGTTGGATTGCACTAGTAGAACCCAAGTTACTGAACAATGCAAAAAATGTCTATTTTGTAAACTGTTGTTAAAAGCTGTTGCCGTTGAATTTTAGACCCCAAACTGTGCAAATGTGCTTAGGACCACATGGACAAACTTCCACCCATGTTTGGAGCAGATTACACCAGTAGATTGTTATTGAAGAATGTGTAAAAAGCCTATCTTGGAAACTGTTGATAAAAACTGTTGCTACTAGGTTTTAGACACCAGAATTCCCCTCGAGACCCCCACTGGCATAATTTCCTCCAAATCTTAAGAACAACAACAAGCACTCCATGCTCGCTTATACCTCTACGTCGCTACTGCGTGGCTAGACGCGGTTAAAAATTGCTGCAGATATGCTAAACAAGAGGCCTAATGACATGTGACGCTCACCTGGATCATTAGCACTTGAAAATATTTGCATTTAAAGACACATGATGGATAATTTACAAAAAAACAAGATGACGACCAAAAAATTGAACAACCAAAAATTCTGAATATTAGTTCTAGAGCCTATAACCACTATAGAATCCTTCCAGCCAAATTTGGATTAAAATCCACTATCCGGCCAAGGAGATGTGTTTTGACAATTTCCAGTAAATTTTTCACAAAATCTATTATGTTCACCACAAAACTTGACCAAGCAAAATTCTGAATATAAATTTTGGAGCCTACAATGATAGGTTATACAAGTAGTCGTGACATTACGGTCTTTGTCATTGACAGGGAATCGAACCCACAACAGACAAAAGCGTGAGGCTCTAATTCACAATGCCGGTTTCTGATACACAGTGAAATTCTATGCAATTCAAAATATGTGGTTTATGTGATGTGCACATAAATCACTAACTGGCTATCCAGTTAAAGTATGATCAAAATCAGGTACCACAGAATTCTACTGAGTAAAGTAAGACATTGTCTTGCGGTACTGGTGTTGTAGAAGCGTTTGTGGGCTAGGATGCTTGGTGCTTTCGTCGGTTGTGGGTTCGTTCCCTGTCAATACCATGATAGGGTCCCATTCTAGCCTAATTTTGTTGAAATCTGTCAAGCAAGTTATAAGGCAAAGTATTTTAACAATTTCCAGTAAATCTTTCATAAAATCCAAGATTTTTACCAAAGATCTTGAACAATCAAAATTCTGAATAGAGATTCTGGCGCTAGATAGGGTCCATCCAAGCCAACTAGGGTTGTCAAGTGGTTAATTATGAGTAGCATTTTGACAATTTCTGATCAATTTTTCCTAAAATCTAATACATGTATTTTGAGCAGAGAAATTATCAATTAAAATTCTGCATAGAAAATCTGAAGCCTATCTCCATAGTGTCCTTCCAACTAAATTAAGTTGAAATCCACCAAGCGGTTAATGAGGAATAGCGTTTTGACAATTTCCGGTAAATTTTTCATAAAATCTCAGGTTTTCACTAAAATAATTAACCAATCAAAATTCTGTATGCATGTTCTGGAACCTATCCCCATAGGGTAATTCCAGCCAAATTATGTTGATATACGCCAAGTAATTAACGAGGAGTACCATTTTGAATCAAAAGTTGATGCCCAGATGGATGACGAATAGACGATGGCCAGATGATGGATGGTCGCCATGGCATAAGCTCATTTTGCCATTCTGGCCAGGTGAGCTAACAAATACATATACATACCAGAAAAGCATGATCTTCCTACCCCAAAGCAAGCATAACCTAATCTTAAGTTAATGCAATAGATAATCATAGTGAAATGGGTATTGTGCAGGTGAAATGGGTATTGTGCAGTCAACTGTTAGTGGTCTACTCATGCTTGGCAGGATTGAGACTGAAATGTGCACTCTGTTGACTTTCAGTGAAGCACATGTTTTCAACCAGAAGACAATATAAGTCCTTTTCGTATTGCATTTGAAGGGATTTGTTGATTCTTTTTCTTTTTGTGCAATAATACTCCACAGACATCATCTGAATAAGCAAGAACTTTCTTATGGCGTTGGTCTGCAGCAAGACGGCTAGCCGTAGCAAAGAGTAGATGTTGCCCTTGGGCGTCAGTCAGTGTTATCTCCTCGGCACGGAAACAGCATCAGGCGACAAATCATGTGAACAGATGTCATTTGGAGGATATGTGAGGGCTACCACACAATCGGGCTACAGCTTCCTTGTCTTCTCTGCCTGCCAATGCTATAGTACTGCGATTCCACTTTATAGCCGTGACATGGTTGACGATATCCACTCACTGTTAAAAAAAGACTGCATGCCAGTCGTTTGAGGATATGCAGACCTGCTGTGATGGTACCTTTGAGTGAGAGGAATCGTTAAGCGAGACTGGAAAGGAGGAGAGAACAACTGGACTCCTGCCCAATGGGAAGCTGTTTTGTTCACAGATGAGTTGCGCCTCTGCCTGGACTTTCACAATGGACTAGTGTGTGTGGTGACATCAAAATGAAAGATTTGCTGATGCCAAAGTTGTCGAATATGAGCGCTATGGTGGATTTTTCTCAAGACGGCTACACAATGAGAATAAC
This sequence comes from Chaetoderma sp. LZ-2023a, assembly GCA_034401795.1. NCBI lineage: Eukaryota > Metazoa > Mollusca > Caudofoveata > Chaetodermatida > Chaetodermatidae > Chaetoderma > Chaetoderma sp. LZ-2023a. Next base: position 469,453 of record CM067359.1, read on the forward strand.
GCATGCCAAAAGACCTCTCATGTTTGACTACACATTACATGACAAATTCCTGAAAACAGTGCAAGATAGTATATATCTTGGTGTAACAATATCAAATGAGTTGGCATGGAGAAAGCACATTAACACCATATATTTTTTCACTAGGGCACTATGTTTTGCAAATACCAACACTGAATGCAGACATTACAAGGCATTAGTTCACTCAGGATTGGGGTATCCTCCAGGTGGCTCGGCGCCACTCCATAAGGTATAGGCAGATGCCATAGGGAAAGTACAGAATAGGACTACTATGTTCGGCACTAGGTGCCTCCTGAATGAGCTGCTCGTCGAATGTTCACGCGAATGTTTTGTGGCGAGGCGAACAACTTTATAGGTGACTCACCATGATTTGCCGTGAAAAACAAGATGGCAGCAAAATATACAGCATCATCAATTGAGACATGTTGATTGTAAATTTAACCATAAATAATGCATGCCAATGCGTTCTTAGTGATTTTAGTATTATGTTAGTCTTCCCCCAATATGTGTATGCTTGTAGATAGTTTCTGAGACCCTGATATTCATTATGACGTAATAAATGACATCATAATGCATCGGATCTGACAAAAAGTTAACTCTCATAACTATCACGTGACGCCATAAAAGAATGCTCGTCGAAGATACGCATGACAACTCATTCAGGAAGGCGAATATAGTTCGCCACAAACAGCGAACATAAATAGGCGAATGTTCGCCTAACCTTTTCCTTCCTGAACTCACTCCTGGTCTTATGTTTGTACAATAGGGCAAGAGTTCATTCTGATGGATGATAACTTGTGACTGCACAAAACAAGAGTGGTTAATGTCTACCTGGAGAATGAGGGTATCGAGCAAATGGAGGGGCCAACTTGGTATCCTGACTTGAATCCTACTGACCTTAACTGGGACCTTCTGTAGACAGCCATTTCAGCTCGACAAGTCCAACCCACCATCCTCTAGTTAACCCGTTAACCTTTAAATTTGTAAATTTTCTCATAGAAAATATCCATTAGCAGACCAGGAGACTATTTTTGAAGATTTAACACTGGAATGACTGGCTCCGTTACCGAGCTAGTCATTCCAGTGGCAAAGAGTCTTCTCTTGGTCTGAAAATTTACATTTCTCAAAACCACTGCAGAGTGAGTGTTAAAGGGTCAAGGCCATATGGATTCTGACTTGTATCCTTATGTTTAATATTTTCTGTTATTGTATGCTATCAGTAGCGACATTTGAGTGGTATAGATACAAATGATTGGCGTGTAGAAATTCAGTCCTTCTTTGGAAATTCCAGCCTAATCAGACATACGCAGAAATACACAAGCATGCATGCAGACACATATGCACACATGCATGTATGCATGAATGGGCAATAACAATACAATGATGTATCCTATTCAACGATATATATTTACCATCAATGCACCATGATTTAATCCGATACCGGTCCAGCCAACCAAAAATGCCTTCTGCAGCGGT
>CM067359.1:471446-497446 GCA_034401795.1 Chaetoderma sp. LZ-2023a
AGGCCCAAGTGTATGCCTTAGGTGACAGATAATAGGTGGCAGATTATTTTGAAAATAGAGTGTGTTGTTGCTTCCTTAAGGTCTTTACTGTCAAATTGTTTTCAAAATAATCAGCCAGTTATTTATAGCCATTTTAGCCTTTATCCTTTGTCATAAATAATACAAGTTAATTCTCTTTTTTTGGTAAATGAATTTTCGAATACCGGTACAGCACTGCAGTAATTATAGACAACAATTTTTGTAAATTTACCACTGGAATGACTGGCTTCGTTATCGAGCCAATTCTTCAAGTGGTAAAATCTAACAAATAGTTGCCGCATCCTGCAAGCTTTCACACTGGTTTAATGAAAAGAGCTGTTAACCCTTTAATCCTCGAATTAGAAAAATAAATTCCATGTTTTCATTGAAAATGTCCCTTTGCCGACCAAGAGATTATTTTTGAAATTTTAACACTGGAATGACTGGTTCGGTTATTGAGCCAGCCATCCCAGTGGTAATTTTCAAAAATAATCCTCTTAGTCTGCAAATGCACATTTCTCATGACCACTGCAGAAGCTGTTTTTGGCTGGCTAAAGAGTTAAAACAAGAAAACAAGAATCATTTCCAGTGACTTCCATTTCCTTTGTTAAAACTAGCCCTATGAACCTGTGGTCGAATAAGGTGGTGGCACAATATACACTCTCTGAATCTGAATTGTTTAAATCAGGTAGCCATATTGGATTTTGAATGCAGGGCAGTTGTCATAGCCACAATAGATATTGTCAAAAGGAACAAATGATGAAAGTTGTTGAGGTTCCATCATGCAAATGTCAAACTTATTGACAGACAAACTGCCAGACCTGTGTACGCACTAGTAAAGTTTTTCCAGTATGGCTGCCTTGAAATTAAAATATTTCTCAACGGAAAGGTTTAACCCTTTAATGGCATGGTTCATACACAAGTACACAGAGTCTGGGAAAAGTGTGGAATTATAAGAAACCAATATATTCAGGCCTTGAAAATTATGGAAAATTTAATATTTTCTCCTACAGCTTTGGAAAATGTATGGGAAAATAAAATATTGTCAGATGTGATTCTCATTTGCAAGATAATATAGATAATAATCAAAATATTGATGATCCTAGCTACAAATTTCATAATTTTTCTGAAAGATTTGGCAGCTTTCATATGGACACAGATTTGAGACATAAAATGGGACTAGAAATTGATTAATTATGTCTGGAAAAGGTATAGAAAAAGTATGGAATTTCATTCTGCAGAAGATGTATGAATCCTGTAATGAGAAAATGTAGTCAAGAAAAAAAATTGTCCCATAGAGAATATTCATTTGCAGACCCATGAGAAGACTATTTTTGACAACTTATCACTGAAATGACAGACTGGCTTGATGATTTAGCCAGTCATTCCCGTGATAAGATTTCAAGAATAGCATTCTCTTGGTCTGCAAATGGATTATACATTGCCCCATAGAAAATGTCCATTTGCAGGCCATGAGAAGACTATTTTTGACAACTTAACACTGGAATAACTGGCTTGGTGATTGAACCAATCATTGCAGTCATAAGATTTCAAAAATAGCATTCGCTTGGTCTGCGGATGGATATACATTGCTCTATAGAAAATATTCATTTGCAAACAGTGAGAAGACTATTTTTGACAACTTACCACTGGAATGACTGCTTGGTGATTGAGCCAATCATTGCAGTGATAAGATTTCAAATATAGCATTCTCTTGGTCTGGGAATGGATATACATTCTCACCTAGAAAATTTCCATTTACAGACCATGAGAAGACTATTTTTGACAACTTACCACTGGAATGACTGGGTTGGTGAGTGAGCCAATCATTCCAATGATAAGATTCCAAGAATAGCATTCTCTTTTACTGCAATTCCAGGGGCCCCAACTGGTGAATAACCTATTATATGATTCAAAAGTAGTTTCCTTTGTTTTGCAGCCTGTGTCAGGGTGATGAGTGGGCACCAAATCAATGTCTAGTGTAACAGATAAGAAGGCCTTGCAATGAGATGCAGTTTATGATTTCTTCTTCATCACTCATAAATGATTGGATGCAGTAAATGGAATAACATCTGTAATACTGGTACCAAATTCCCAAAAGACATTCTCAGTCAATCTCAGAATGACAAGCACACACCTGTGATGGATGTGACCATGGTGTTTCTAAAGACTGTCTTCAATGTCTCATATAAACTTGTTATTAACAACACACTCTGATAATTACAGTTCATTACATCAGTAATCATATTTAAGGCAAATACTGTATTTATTGAATGAGTTAAAAAAAAAAAATTAAGTTTTAGTGATTGAAGTTTTTATTTAACCCTTGTGTCAAGTTATGACAATGATTTCAAAATGGTTAATTGTTGCAGAACCAGTAGTTAATAAGACTGGCATATATTGTTTAAAGAGTTGCATGGCCTAGATATTAAATAAATAATCTTGGGTTAGTGTCTAAATTAAATACACATATTGTGTACAGTCACTAATGTACCTGGCCTTACTCAGTCATTTTTGTCAGTAGACACAATGAGTACTGAAAATTGGATATAAGAATCTAAAATAACACCAGTCTTCAATCTACCAGTTTATACAGAATATGAATTCTGTACTTTATGAATGAAAAATTGTGATTTTCTAACTCAGTCATGAGTATCATTCATCAAATACAGAATTCACATGCTGTATGAACTGGTAATTGGAGAGTGTTGTAAATTTCAAAAGATAAAACCTCTGTCCCTTACATAATTCTACTATCCTATGCACATTTCTAGCACAGAATTTGTAATTCTGATCATAAGTTTCATACTTCAGACCTGCGATTTCCATATTTGCTGCTAAAATATATACATCTCTGTCCAAATGTTTTGGTTTTAATCTCAAATTACCTCATTTCAAGAAAAAAATGTTAGTAAAATGTGTTTTGAAATTTATTTTCAAGTGTTCTGATTCAAATACTCAGGTGAGCGATACAATCTCCAGGGTGTTTACTTGTTGGTAATTTATGAAAATATCATAGCCATTTTTTGCATGGTAATGATACTTTATAATTTTTTTTATTTTGGTCCATCTTAAATTACAACTACATGACAAATGCTATAAAGCGACACAAATTTATCCAACTTAACAGTTTATCACTCAAACCGGCCCAGACAGTGGTACTGAGAAATGTCCACTGGTAGACCAAGAAGCCTATTTTTAAAATTCTGACATTGGAATGACTTGTATTGCTATGAAACCCTGGAGAAATTGACTACATTTGTAAATGGTTTAGTCATGCAAAATCATGATGCCCTTGAAATGCCATATCCAGGCTAGATTGAAAGATTCAACCAATGACATGCAGAATACTGCTACTGCATTTGAGCAACATGCCAGAGTGAAATGTGTCATCAGATACAGTAAATAGATTCTGGTAAATTAGCATCATGAATTTATAGCATGAGTGTCTTTCCCATGACGCTGGAACATAAGTATCATCTGAAACATGAACAAAACATGTTTAAATAATTATTAGCTCACCTGGCCGGAATCGCCAAGTTAGCTTATGCCGTGGCGACCGTCCACTGTCCGTCCGTCCATCAACCTTTTCTTTAAATGACTTCTCAAGAGCCACTTGGTCGATTTCAATTATATCTGCAGCAGGCCTGTGCTGTAATATTTCCAATGGTAACCCATAATACGTTGCCTTATATGTTTTAAGGAGACATATGGTAACCTAAACTTTAGAAAGCTCATTGATGTCAATACTAAAATCAACAGATTACGGTAACCTGGTTCAGGTCCCCTAAAATAAATTTAGGCAACCTCATGGAGAGCTTTTTCTCCAGGTTACCATAACAGCACAGGCCTGGGCAGGAAGCATCCTTAGGGTCTAGAGATTCAAGCTTGTTCAAACAGTCGATCGGCCAATTTGGCTGGTGGCCATCTTGGATTTTGGCCGATTTGTAGAAGTCTTTAAAAATCTCCGAAACCGCTTGGGAATCGATTCAAAACTCATGAAACATCATCTAGGGCAAGAGCTAAGCCAAGTTTGTTCAAGAGAACTTGATTGACCAAATGGTTTGGCGGCCATCTTGGATCATCTAGTTTTTGCGAAAACAACTTCTCCAGAACCGCTGAATGGATCGGGCCGAAAATTGTATATGTGTATATGTAAAAAAAACATGTCCGCCATGAATCAACCAAAATATAACGTTTTTGCCGGGCATCTTGTATTTTCTGCAAATTTCTTAGAAATTCATACTTATTAACCACTGAGCCAATTTTAATAAAACTTGGCTAAGCTTTCTTCACAGAAATTTGATTGTTAAATTTTTCCAATGGTCATCTCATTTTGTTCGGTTGGGTCAGTGGGCAAATATTTCAGGTGAACGATACAGGCCCCTTGGGCCTCTTGTTAATATTCTAAACAACCCACATGCTTTGGCATAAAGGCATGAACAAGCAATGTGTCTCATTTTGTGAGGTATTTGCTAAGGTTAAAGGGAAATGGTACATTTTATCTTGTTTTGGTTTTATACAATAACAAGATAGAGATTGCAGACCCTCGCCCTGCCATTTTTATCACTGTACATCTTTCCTATTCGCCAGATTTTGTCATATTACGCCCAAAATTGTGAAACCCTAGTGTATGGTCACATCCTTTCCTATGTAAAAATTTTGAGCTAAATAGTTTCCAAAAATTGGATAATGGCTAATTGATATCCGCTTTCACAATACAATTCTTTGTTGTGTTAAAATTTGAGTCAAATCTGATTAGTTTTTATGGGGAGCACCACACGTAAACAGACAGACAAACACACAGACACACCCACACGCGCACATACACCCCCCCCCCCCCAACACACACACACCCACGCACAACACCTACACAGACGCACGCACACACAAACACACGAATAAAATGATGATGACAATTCTGAAATGCTGCTCAAACCCAATAATCCTTCTTTATTGGAATTAGAATTAACGCATACAACAGTGTTAACAATAATTTACTGGTTTATTTTAGCTCAAATTTTAACACAAGAATGTGTGTGATCCTCTACTAAGATTCCACAACTAGGGATGCAATCTAAAAACTGGAAGTGGTTATAATGTCATAACAGTAACTAACAACAGGAGAGTGAGGGTCTGGAATCAGATGGTATTTTTTACTTCAGGAAATCATGTGGAGTATGGGTTGGGATGTGATGGAGTTGGGGTTGCCACCCAGTGGTATGCGCAAACAACCCCCACCACCCCTCATTGGTGAAATTGTTATCAATCTGTCCTGCTTCCTTGAGGTGATGTTATTTCAATCAACAAAACACTGGTAGAGCTATACAAGCAAACCTGTCTATAACGGTCACTGTACGGTCACTAGGACCGGTGGTCGCTAATTGCAGCTCACCGGCTGTGGGGTTTTAGGTGCATGCATGGCATGTGATCGTGATTTCCTAACAGTAAGACTCAACTCTTATGGAGTCATCAATTTGTCCCAAAAGCGAGTGTGCATCGTAGACGTGTATGTCCGCTATAGACAGGTTTGTCGGCATTTCAGTGAAATAGCCCTCTGCCGTTTTAGCGCGTGTTGACTCATAGGCACCTTCTGCCTGACCTACTTCTGCGCCACTCTCTGTAATGAGAGAGGTACGACGTCGCTCTAAAAATGCCTATGCCTTGACCTCATTTGGTGTTTTCTTTCTTAGTTGGCAAACGCATTAGAAAAATCAATGTTAACAAAATCACTATTTATAGGATTAATTCAAACATGATTATGTCGACACCGTTTATCAAAATAAATCACAAAATTAGGTAACGCTTACCAAGTTTAATGTAGCGGCGAATGTTAAATTGTCGTCTCGCTGCCATTAGAATATGCAATTGTACTTTCTATATGGTTCGCGCTAGAAGTTATTTGTACTGATTGACCCCGTACTATGAATTAACAACTGACAGCTGTCACATTGCAGTCAACTGGATCATGTCATAAGCGGCGACGATTCTCACGATTCTCGCCTTAACGTACTAGAGAGCGCCGCGTCTAGGTTACGCGTTTTATTATTTAGGCGTTTATTTACGACCCCTTTCGTGAAACTGACGTAGGCGCAGGACTTAAGTATAGCGTCTAAGTTAGACGGGGGGGGGGGGGGGGGAAACTTACGCACCTTTGTGAAACTGGCCCCAGAGTGTTAACCATTTTCATCATGAATTTTATATTCATAGCATTCATTTAGATGGAGGTTAATTATCCCTTTTCATAATCATGTTAAAAGATTAATTGTAGAAGAAATACTGGTGTAAATTTTGGAAATAGTATTGCTTTCTTAGACAGCAACAATCTGAATGCAAGTTTTTAAATGAGATAGTCTTAAGAATAATCAACAAGGATCTAAATAAAAACAAAATCAATAAATAAACCTTGTTTAATGTTATTCCATTTGTCTGAAATTTAACCCTTTCTCATTTTGAAGGCAACCATATAGAAAAACTGTTGAATATTTTGAAATTAATTTTTACAGTCAAATGAATTTTAAAATATTGAACAGAATACGTTTTATGCTGTAAAGAATTAACTTTTTCGGGGATTTTCACGGTGAAAAGGTTAATAAACCGGGTTTCAAAGGTAATATATATGAAATTAATAAGTATTGTGAAAATAATTTGACTGGCTGTGTTATGGTCATAGGCAGCAACAACTCTCAGCCAAATTGTTTTAAAAATAATCACATGATTTTGTATCAATAGGTATTTTCTATGCTCTCCCTTAGGAATTGCAATTTTGCAACTACAATTTTCAGTTATACAAAAACCCACAATCATGAAAGCCTCACCAGCAAAGCAAGATTTATGTGTTATTTTGTGGGCTCTGATGCTATGACAATGAGTATGTTACATGTAGCAAGCTAAAGCGTCTAACGGTTACTGTTTGAGATACAGCGGAAGGGAATAGACCTTGAGAACATTGCCATACATTAGAAAAGTATAAATTCATCAAACTTCAATTAGATATTGAAATATGTACATGTTTATGTGCATTTAAACGTGGAAAGCAAAGGTTATCTGCCATTTTGAATTTGATATAATTTTGCATTAACCGTTCAGGATGCTGGTTGACTAACTTTACTAGCTACGTTACTATTTCAACATTGGCTGGGATCTAGTTAACTATATTTAACTATAGTTAGCCCATGAAACTTGACCCTAGATATGGTATACAAATAATTTCATCCACAAATATGTAAAAAATAAGATACTGATATCATAGATATTTTCCTTACATAATATTTCCATTCATAAAATGATACTTGTTTCATGTTGCACCCTTAGGTTTGTATAGATGATTGTCTGTGCACATGTAAATTTGAGTGTCTGGCTGTCCATTGCTAGAGTTACATCTGTACCATACTTTGGTCATTTATAAGACATAAGCGGTCCAATAGTAAATACTTATATTTGGTAGTAAAATCCTTTAACCTTTACCACTCCGATGTAAAAAATTTTAATTTTTAAATTAAATTAAAAGATGAACTGGTGTTAATTTTTCAACAAATTTGGTCGAAGATGGGGCTGTCATAGACAGCAACATCATCCACCAAAATTGTTGAAAAATGTACACCATTTTTTTTGCTATTGACACAGCGAAAGATAGAATACTGACACCAGAATGACAAGAGTTAATGAACATTGTTAACGAAAACCAAATATTTCCTTTCTGAAGTTGGCAATTTTCATGACTATCTTTGAAAATTTACCAATGGAATGACTGGCTCGGTTATCGAGTTCAAATATAGTCCACTCTTTGCCTCTACTAAATGAACATTTCTCAAAGCCACTTCAGCATCCTTTTTTTTTTGGACACCTTGACTGTAAAAGGATTAAGAGAAACCAATGTGAGTCAATGTAATTATGTATGAAACGTCGGTGCATAAGAGAGGGATTAGAAACCTGTGTAGAGCTTTTGCTCCCCGATAAGATTTTCGCGCCTCATCATCAATCACTGTGGCATATCTGGTGATAAGCTTCATGTTTCTCACCAGAAAGCAGTCGTAGCTTCACAAAGTGGGATTAATGACGGCTAAAGGGCACAGGATTAACTCCGGAAAGGTAAAACGGTATCGTGTATTTCAAAACTTAAAGGGATGCTAAATATGTCAAGAATTTAGTTTTCTAAATTTAATAATAAATTGTGACATGACCATTAAATATAAATGACTTTCAGAGATAATCATATATTGACAACTCTCCAATGGATCAATCCAGTTTTACCTATGGCCCGCCCACCTCTAGGTAAGCTCCACTCACGCTTTGCCCGCGTTGGGATCCTGCACTCTCGGAATCTCATTTTCCAGAAAACTAAACAGGTAAGCTGTTGAATATTTTGAAACTAATTTGACTGGGTGCCGTTGCTGCCGCCATAGGCAGCAACAGCGCCTGCCTAATCAATTTAGCTTCAAGATATTCAACAGCATTTTTATTAAATAGTAAAAACATACAATTCGTACAACCTGACAGACTATTTAAGCATTTAAGACGGACTAAATCGAGTCATTCATGACAAAATTGATTATGACATCAGCCTACATGTGACTAGTTGATCATGAAGTCATATGATTGATAGATAAACTGGATTCCTCCATTACACTTTGTATGTTGCGTTATTTTGTCATTGAGAATGTGGCTATCTTGTTTCCTTGCACAGTAAAAACTTGGTCACATGAGAGCCTAGAGAGCCCAAGGTACTCCTTACAAGTTAGGTTACTGTACACAAACATTCTTGAAACTACAAGCAATTAATGGAGGGACCCAGTTTTAGCTATGCCCCTTCCATCCCTAGCTAAACTCCATCCACACTTCACACATGCTGGGGTGAATCGAACCCTGACTCCCTGACTATCAATTTCCAGAAAAGTATATAGGTAACCTGTTGAATATTTTGAAACTAATTTGACTGGCTGCTGTTGCTGCCTATGGCAGCAACAGTGCCCAGTTAAATTAGTTTCAAAGTATTCAACAGCATGCTTATTAAATAGTAATGACAAACAATTCGTACAACCTGATGGACTATTAACCCTCCCACCGACAAATCCATGAAAAAGTATATGATATAAAATTTATTCTGTTGAATATTTTGAAATTAATTTCACTGGAGGCCATTCCTAAGGCAGCAATCGGGCAGCAACGGCTTCCAGTCAAATTAATTTCAAAATATTCAACAGTTCTTCATGTATGGTTGCATTGAAAATGAGATATAAGGAATTCATTGGTGACCGTGTTAAGCTTTTAAGACAGACTAAATCGAGCCATTCATGACGTAATTGATTATGCTGTCAGCCTACATATCACGTAGTTGATTATGACATCATATGATTGATTGACTGAGAAACTGGATTCCTCCATTGTGAAGACAATATAAAGACCAGTATCAACGTTTTAACCAACAAATTTGTTCGGTCAAGGAAAGTAAAAATTTTTCATAAAAAAAGTCCATTAGCCAAAAAAAGATTATTTTTGAAAATCTATCACTGGAATGACTGGCTCGGTCTGAAGAACAGGAACAAGTATTCCATGCTTGCATTAAGCCTGTCTTTCATCCAGTGACATGGGTAAAGAAGTAAAAATATGTTATACATGTGTGCAACATTCAATCCCATTAAACTTGAACCCTCTTACGCTCATATCACCCAAAAACGGCTTCTGCAGTGGTCTTGAGAAATGTCCATTTGCAGACCAAGAGAAGACTATTTTTGAAAATTTACCACTGGAATGACTGGCTCGATAACCGAGCTAGTAATTCCAGGTGCAACCTTTCAAAAATAGTCTTCTCTTAGTCTGCAAATGGTTAAAAGGTTAAAATTTTCTTGAACAAATTCGAGGGTTAAATTGTTAACACTCAAGCCAGCCAAAAATAACTTCTGCAGTAGTCACGGAAAAAATGTCCATTTGTGGACTACAAGATTATTTTTGAAAATTTACCATTGGAATGACTGGCTCGGCTTGATAACTGAGCTAGTGAGTCCAATAATGAATTAAAAAAAATAACCTCTTGGTATGAAAATTTACATTTTCAATGAGAAAACTGAAATTACCTTGAACTAATTTGGCTGGTCCTGTATAGTGGCAGCCTTTTTGAAATTGAGATACCGAGCTTCAAGGGTTAATTAAAATATTGGTTAAACTAGTTAAGATCTGGTTAAGTGAAAGCGTACATGTATTTGGCTTAACCATTGGCTGGTACTCTGCAAATGCCAAGTTTGCCATCAAAACTGAAATCCCATACAAGAAAGATATTGAATGCTTTGACAGAAAGCAATCACTCTCAGCAGTGCTAGATTAATTTTAAAATACTCAAGAGGTCACAAATAGCTTTTTTTATATTTCTCATTCCCAAATCAGTCTTTGCATTAAGTATGTATTGCTAACAGGATTAGTTATCGATACAAGGAATTCTCTTAACCCTTACCACTCTGGTGTAAAAATTTTAAGTTTTCAAATTAAATTAAAAGATGAACTGGTGTTCACTTTTTAACAAATTTGGTGGAAGATGGTGCTGTCATAGACAGCAACATCTTGCTCCAAAATTGTTGAAAAATGCACACCAGTTTCTTTTCTATTGACACAAGAAAAGTTTGAATATTGACATCAGACTGGTAAGGGTTAACTAGCAAAGTAGAATTACTGAACAGTACAGGGAGACAACTCTTACATAAAATATGTATATAAAACAGCCAGAATTACCTCCCATTATATACACAAAACAAATGATCAATACATTCTTTATTCCTTGGATTGTTTGTGAATATTGATAATTTATATAAAGACATATATGTATGAAAAAGCAAAGGGCACAGGGCCAGAGGTACTGTATGCTATGGAAGAATACAGTATGTTTGACACTGGATTGATTAATCAATTAGCAATATATGTATAGGAGAGGATATCATGAACTGACTGAAATAAAATCCTCACTCTTCTACTGGCATGCCTAAAACATTGGGTCATTTAGAAAGGTTTGAAATTATCATGGATGAGTCACTATCCAGCAAGGGTAGTGACCACTGACCAACATATTATGTTACCGCTAATGATACTGAAATTCAAGAAATTTTGGTGTGCCACAAAAATGTTGGTTTATGACAACACCATGTTCTTCCAATTCACAATAATGCAGAGGGGATTTCACATATCATCCATATGTCCATGGCATATCTGCACATTAGTTTGGTTAAATTTCGCCAACTTTGACTTCCTGTCAACTAGCTCCACCCTGCCACAACCTGGTGGGGTGGATTGCGCCTAATAACAATGTTGTCTTGCAGTCCGCAATCATATGGCTAACTCGCATATCAAATTTAATTGAATTCCACCCAATATTTTTGGAGGAGATACCCAGACGGACAGATGGATGGACGGACAGACGGATGGAGATGATTGCAATATCTCCTCTTTCTTTTCAAAACGTGTGGTGATGATTAATAAGAGAATTAAGACAAAAAGTTGAATTATTTAACTCTGAAAGTATGAAATGACATCCAATAAGTCTAATTCTTAACATTTGCCCTGGGTGATTGGGCTGGGGGAGCAGTGTGGGGTGGAGGGGGGGGGGGGGGGGGGATATTTCATTGCCTGATTTGAAACAGACGTTTAGAGACTGGGTTAAACCTCTACGAAACCCAAACTTCGCAACTTCAAAACAATAAGTTGTTGATTATTTTGAAAACACCGAAAGCTGTTGCTGCCATGACAATGCTGTTCAGTCAAATTATTTTAAAATATTAACAGAAATTCCCTCAAATGATAGGGAATATGTTGTAATTTGTTTCTGGTTTTGAAAGCATTAACATTTTATGTGATTCTAAAATGATGCGAGTTCGTGTTTAAAATGTGTATGGAGAAGTGGCGGAACTCTGGTTGTGTGGGTGGATGGGCTACGCACCTGCACTGCTGCAGCATTTTTTCAACTGTCATTAATTATAGTTATTTATTATTCAATTTTTGGCGAAATTTGTTCCATTATAATTATTTGTTTTAATACGGCATCGTAAAGAACACCCCCACTCTAAACACCACTACTTAGTGGACAGAATTTGACCATATATTTTAACCCTTTCCACCCTGATGTCAATATTCTATCTTTCATCGTGTCAATAGCAAAGAACTGGGTGTACACTTTTAAACAATTTTGCGGGACGATGTTGACGTTTATGACGGCAACATCGTCCATCAGATTTGTTGAAAATTGAACACCAGTTCATCCTTTAATTTAATTCGCAAATTTTGACATCAGAGTGGCAAGGGTTAAAACAAAAGAATTATGAGTTTATGGAATGGAAGGATCTATACCTATCTATGCCACGCCCATCAGAATCTCAACTTCAAGGTACCTATACAAGTAAGATACAGAATATTTTGAAACTAATTTGATTGCTAGTGCCTATGGAAGTAACAGGTCCCGATTATTCAGCGGGATGTTCATTAAATTTTTAAATCCATCAAACACATACAATTCGTATACTCGACTGATTTTTCCAGCTTCATGATGGAGGTATAATGCTTCATTAGGATCGTGACATCAGCCTACATGTGATGTAATGGACCTTTCCAGTTTTAGCTATGCCCCGCCCATCACTAGCTAAGCTCCACCCACATCTCGCTGTGTTGGGATTGATCGATCCCCGAATGCCCTACCTATCAATTTCCTGAAAAATATACAGGGAAGCTGTTGAATTTTTTGTAACTAATTTGACTGGGTGCTGTTACTGCTATGTAAAATACTAGGTGGGTTGGTAAATTGCAAATCAGGAATGAAAGATTAATCACCAAAAATACTAAAACCAATTAAATCGCTGAAGTGCTGAAAGAGCACGACCAAACAAATGTTCTAAACAAAATACATTAAAATAATGATAATTAGAAAATCTCAGCAAAGAGAATTTAAAAACAGACACGAGATGGTGAAGAAGATGGCTGACTAAAGAATCTAGGCAATTGAGCCTAAGTTGCGAAACTAGAAATGTCAGATTGTGAATTGAATCAGATCTTTCAGATAAAAATAATGTGGAATCTGACATTTATACTGCAACTAGATCTGCATAGAATGCGAAGGAGAAGGCCATACCACGAACATCGTGTGCCTTAAAACTTACTGAGTGTCTCCTGGAGATACATTCTAGTGTCAATTAATGGTGTCTGTAATCCAGTTGATGCGATCCACGCTTACCAAACAAATTTACATAAGTAATCTGAACGGTGTTTCAAAAAGATCTTTTAAATTGGGTATAGTTTTCAGAAAGGATTAAAAACAATTAATTAGGTTTTATATATATATAAGATATCTTCAAGGGCAAAGAATGTAGCCAGATCTCCTACCACCTAGAAAAGATCATTCACAAAAAGAATATGAATATCAGAACGCCATCTAACAAATGTGGCAGCTAGTAGAAATATAATGATTTCAGAGTTATACAATTAAACAAATGGACCCAAGACATGAGTTAATAGAGGAATTTATTATAAGCATTTGTCTTTGCGATATACCCTAAAAATACCTGTACCATGGATAAATGATGTAAATACTTAATAACTCTCGAACCGGCTTCTAAAAAATAAAGAAGGATAGATGCTAGTGAAAACGATAACACCACCCCAGCATACAGAGATTTAAGTCATCAAAAAATATCCCGTGAATCTATGACTTGATGATGGGATGCAGAATCGGGCGTGATAATGTGTTGTTCTTACAACCATTTGAAAACCTTAAATATACTGTGGTAAATTCTCCTGTAACAGATAGTTTGAATTGATTAAGAATACTAAAGTTCAGACAAAAACAACAAAAAAAACCAAAAAGAAAACAATTTCTGAAAAACAGGTCTCTTGGAAAATACCAAATATACATATTGAAGATTTGTGGAATGATGAAATGAAAGCTGCTGTTAAACGAGATAGAAAATCCGCAAAATTGGGAAGACTCTTTGGATCTCCACAAAGAGGACTATGAGATCCACTGAATAACTCTCATTGGGCCGAGCAGGAGAGTGATTAAAGGGATAATACATTCCGCTGACAAAAGTTCTTAAAGACAATTGCACTAGAAACCGCTGAGAAAAGTTCTTAAAGACAATTGGCACTAGAAAGTTAAATTGAAGATATTTAAACAAAATGTGATGTCTATGACAGAGCCAGAGCATCTACCGCCAGAGCCTAGCCTGGAGGAAGAATATGTACATCAGCTCTGGACACTATACTGAGTAGAAACTTAATGGGGTGTAATAAATGAGCTACAAGCCGTACAAGGAAAATCATTCTACCTGGAATGTGAGATGCTGATAGATTTCCTGACATCTCCACCGCTGGAGGAGGACCAAGATTACAGACAAAACAGATAGAATTTATAGATGATGATGAAGGATTGCTATGGAAATATACTCAACTTTTTCTCAATCTTTTATCCTGTCTAAGACCAGAGTGAAATACTTGGGTGATTTGATGATGCCACTTAAGAGCAAGACATCAAAAAGGACCTGCAGATGGATAAACTGGAGAATTGGTACTGATGACACCCAGCGAATGAAAATGCAGTGTATGCGGTCAGGGTGAAGGACAAAATTCTGAATTACCAGACTTGATCTTTGTACACAAAACTGACTCCATTCGGCCCAAATTTTAACACAATTAAGGAACCTTCCAAGGCAGAGGAATCCCAGACTGGCCATGATGTGATTAAAAGAACCGAGATCCAGTTAGGATCAATTCTGTATGTATGGAAATATCAGAAAACGCTGTCCCTTATCCTTCATGAGACCAGTGATGACTGGCCAAAATAACTCCCTGTCCATATTATTCCTTTCATCGATGAACACCATTTCTGAGACAACGTATCAGGAAAAGAGTTGACTATTATAAAACGATTTGACTGTAAGTCATCATTGTCTCAAACAGCAATAAAGCAGCCATGGGTTCCAGTCAAAATAATTCCAAAATATACAACAGAATTAGTATTAAATCATAAGGACATGAAGTGTAAAATTTTCCTGGAAGTTGTCAGAAAAGGATAAATATGCGAGTTGAAAATAAGAGCTGAGACCCTATAAAAAGATGATCTGCCAGCACCTCATACTCCTTAAAATCCTTGGACTCTGTCATTCTTCTACTGTGTCATACTTGAAAAGAGCAGAAATTTATTGATCAGGAACAGAAGCAGGACTAATGTCACAAGAGACTAACATGGTTTGATAGAAAAAAGGGGAAGGATTCAATGATTGTACCTCATATGTAGGAAATCTGCTACCTATGACATGCATGAGGTTAGCTATATCCAACCCCACCCCCTAGAAAAAGTAGAGATTATCTAGAAGCGCTTAAGCATGACAGCTAGGACCAGAATAAACCTGCAGAACCTTATTTTACAAAATCTAATTTTAAACAAAGCTGGTATGATATGAGCCCAATTGTTAATATGTTTATCAGATGTTTAAACAAGAAAGTAGTCCACCAAACTTGTTACCAGATCAATGAAGAATAAGGAAAAAGACTGAAACTACACAGAAGGGTGAAAGGAAACAACCATATTCCACAATCCATGAGCAGGCAATGACCCAATCATCTTGGTTAGGCCCGTTTGAGGAATTTATTTAATAATGCCTGGAAAAGTTAGAATTTAGAATATTAAAAATAGGCTTGAATAGATAAGGCAGAGAAAACAGCTCCATATGAAAATATCAGAAATAGACATATCACTAGTCAAAGAAAAATATCAAAATTTCTACGGAACTCGAGAAAGGAGCGGTGTAAGTCTTGATAAGACAAAAAAGATTAGAGGAGGTACCTTATGTAGACTAACTTTATCATTGTGACAAGCTTACATTCGCACATAAATATGCTTCATCATGGTGAGAGATCCTACTGACTGACAGAAAGGAAAGACTGATGTAAAAAATTATGTGAAAAATAAATCAGGCCAGATATGATACTAAAAGATAGCAAACCACTATTCCCAATTAAAATAATAATAAAGACTGACACACTGATTTGCAGATTGATATTAGGAGAATCGAAAGATTGATTCCAATTTTTTGAGAGACCAGGTCGAAAGATGGAGGCTGATAAAAAGAGACTAATACATGAGAAGATTCAGGAGCAAAACAAAATCTAGGGAAGTCTAAACGACAAAAGAACTGCTAGGATCATAAGAAAAAATAAAATTTCAAAATAAGAGCCCCTGAGATAGGGCATTTAAATTGTCAAACGTGATTTAGAAATATAAACAATACCAGCAAAACAACAGAAGTTAATTGATTTGGCATACCTAAACCAGAAGTTTAATTATAATCAATTGCTATATCATAAGTACTGAGAGTTATAATCTAGGTAATAATTCTGAGCACAGGACAATTAGGCCTCATGCTCATCTTTTCTTTGTTTATCTCCATGACTGTGCCGTCACTTCTGGTCATGGGTTGCATGTACGGTGTAGTCATGCATTGCCTCTTGACTATGCCAAAGCCTATCTAAACCATTTTCAAATGTTTTAAGAGATGGTGTGGAAACAACACGTTCAGACAAACCATTTCACAGTTTGCACACCCCTTAGAGAAATTTTTTCTAACTATGTTAGTTCTCCCCCTCTTCTGGTAGACTTTCAGATGATTTCCATGAGTAATAGTCCACTTGCAAACAGAATGTTATATTTGACTATAACAATTAATCGATTGAGAGCCGATAGAATGATCCTTCATAGCCTGGGTATGTGCTCTTTATATCCAATTTCTCTCGAGTTAAGTACCCACAGAAAGAATTTCCAAAATGGTGAGATTAGATTATACACTAAGTAGGAAAAAACCCATCTTAGGCTAATAAAAGGGTCTGATAGTCAAGAACTTTCCTGATCCAAAGGCTATGTTTGCTACTAAAACATTGAGATCAACAAACATCTCTGATATAGTAAAACTTGGCCATCAAAGTTTGTAGTGTTTACTATCAAAATATTAACCATTTAATTCTCGAAGTTATTAGTCATAAGTTGCAACTGAAATAAGTGATAAATTGGATCATTATATGTTGGTCACTTACATTACAATATAACCCGTCATATATATGATACATTTTCTCACTAGATTTAGAAATCAAGTGAACGGAAGTTTCTCGCTAGATTTAGAAATCAAGTGAACCCGATAACCTGACACAGGATTAATAGCCCATCTAACAAAAGAGGATATCCTCTTTAGTGTGTAGTAAATTGGCAAATGTCGTATGATCTCGGAATGCCCGGATGTTCAAAATTACGATACTGATTTGGATCCTCGTAATCACATAACCCTCTTTTGTTAAATTAGCCTGCAAAAACGGCGCCAACACCAGGGTATCCGATATGGGAAATTTTAATGCGATGACCGAATCACGAATTAATATGATGGTCTCGTCTTTAATGTAATGTGACTGACATGACTGATCAATATGAAGTACTTCCGAATTTCATGTTAGTTGGTTTGTAACGGTCCTTAGAAGGACCACTCGCTTTTCTTCAGGGGATGATCGCGGTGTATCCTTGTCGTGTACATCCGGTCCACTGTTTGCACCACTGTCACATTCTTACTAGATCCAATAACTTCCCAACCGGTATGTTACATAGTTATGTAGGATACCTTATGTAGGATTCGATCCAAACCGGTATGTAATATACCTTATGTAGGAAAGAATGACGTTCGGAAATACGTACCTACCGGTAGTCAAAACTCTTAATTGATCCAAGAACATCCCAACCGGTATGTTACATATGTCATGTAGGATACCTTATGTAGGAGATGTTCCAAACCAGTGTATAGTATACCTTATGTAGGAACAAGCCTCTGTGGCTAAAATAGGATCAGAGATTTTGATTTCACCTTGATTAGTTGTACCGCGAAGCTGATTGCTGACGCCATTTTCTTTGTAGTCATGAACACTTTTCATTCTGTTTCATATCCACATAAATTATAACCATTTTACATAAAGTACATGACTTGTTCAACAAAGACTGCAAGTTCTGTGACATTCATGAAAGATCAAATGTGGATGTAGCTCCACAAGATTATGGAATGAATAGGATTTGTTGAGATAAAAATTAGGTGTTTCCTGCAATACAAAAAATTAATTAATGATGGCTTGGACTCGGTCACATGCATAGTAGCATAAGTGCGCATGCTCACATACTCGTTTATGTTCTCTGTAGGAATAGAGGAACCGGTTTCCTAGAGCAATGACTACTTTAGAGCTAAAGAGATACTATCAAGAATACCCAATGGAGGGATCTATCTCTGCTAACCTTGTTTACTAGGGAACCCACACACCATGGGAATGAATAGGTTAAAATTTTCTGAGATATCTAAGTCAGGTGACTTATAGCAAAAAGTGAATTGAGTGATTTAGTATTTTTGTTGTCACAAAAAAAATATTTTTCATTGAACCGGTTTCAAAATAATGCGTAGAATATTGAACGCTACTATAAGCCTCTGCTTACCTTATAGTCGGTCAGCCATTCCTTGACCTCTCTTGAAATGATCATTGTTGCAGAGTATCGGGAGATGACCACAAGCTATTGTGGGTCAATGTTGCACGCCGGCACATTGGTGGAGGTAAATATTTGTTTGTATCAATCACTACATCTGGAATTTACAATTGAATAAAACAATCAAAGACAATTTTCATACACAGAAATGGACACCCCTCTCAATCATACGTACAGCGAGCAGCAGAGTACAGCTCAGATATAAGCTAGAATGTTTCCAAAACAAAACCAGAAACAAGTTGAAATATTTTGAACATAATTGGATTGGAAGACAATGTATTTCATTCCAATTATGTTCAAAATATTCAGCAGAATGTTTTACAGTAAACTAATAAATAAGTTAACATGTTTTCAAAACAGAAACATGTTAAGTTAATACAGTGTTGAATATGATATAAAAAATGTTCTATTGAATATTTTGAACATAATTGGACTGAAACACATTTTGTTTTGGAAACAATTTAAGTTATTTCAGTGCTGTACTGGAGTATATGATCAAGTTCTGAACCACCGACTATGACCTCTTAAACATCTGACTGGTGAATTTTTGCCGACGACATTTTCCAAGCGTTATATCTTTGAACCTACTGAACATTTTGAAAATAATTTGACTGAAAGTTGTTGGTGGCTAAGCCACCACCAACTTTCAGTCAAATTGTTTTCAAAATATTCCACATGTCAAGAGTTGCTGCTCGTTGAAATTCTTGTCTGGTAGGTGGTTTGTAGGAGCGAGACAGTTATAAGACTCTATGAGGTCCACCCCACACCACTTATGTATGATTACTGTGTTCTGCGGATGTAGTAGTAGAAACATCCTACAGCTGCAATCAGTCCTTCTTCCCTTTTGCCCATTGTGTCTTGTCCTCAGCCTAAATCTGTAGCTTCCTCCGGGCCATTCTTGACTTGAGTGTACCGAGTCCTGCTTTCTTGAGGTCACCTCGTAACACGCTTAGCAGATTTATGCAATGACATCCTCTCCTGGCTTTGTATTCGCTGGCTCAGAGTAGGGTGAATTCCAAGGCTCTCTGTGCTGGTGTCTCTTCTGGCATCCTTAGCACATGGCCAAACATGGACCATCTTTTCTGGGCGACTTTTACAGACAGCGGCGACATAGTACTCTGGCCATCGGTGTCCAGTGATGGTGCGTAGGTGTTTGCGGTGGCAGGCATTGAGTTTGTCTGGAGCTGCCTTTGGAGTTGCCCAGCTGTTACAGCTATACAGCATCAAGGATACGCAGGTTGCATTGTATAAACGTAGCCCCTTTCTCAAGGGCATCTTTGATCTACGAATCCATAGCTTCCAGGCATCTTTGATCTACGAATCCATAGCTTCCAGAAGGACTGGAAAGCTATGTTCCCCATGATGCAGCGTGCAGAAATGTCAGCAGTACTGCAAAGCAGTGAGCCCAGGATTGTACTTTTCCTCCATGGTTCACCACCACGAAGTGGGTCGTCATTTTCTATAGTTTCATGCTTTGTAGATAGGTATATGTGGGTGAACTCTGTTTTGGATTCATTCATAAAGAGATTCTCTATTTTTAGTTTGCTTGCAGCTATTGGGAGAAGTTCGTCAAGGGGTTTCTTTTCCTCGTCTATGAAGTCCACATCGGCATGCCCAGTATTGACACTGGGGGTGGGGGGGGGGGGGGGGTGGCGGTGGTGGTGGTTTGGTCTTCTGGAACTTTCCCGCACAGATTTCAACGCGGCAGCAAAGTAAAGGTGAAAAGCACCGGAGATAGACCATCTCACTGTCGGGAGCCGATTGATGTCTCAAATTCTACAGACTTCACTGACTTGACTCGTACTCTCAGCCTAGTAGTCTCACTAGTCGTAGCTCATCTTCATTGCAACTGGCCTGGCATAGTACATCTAGGATCTTTGAGCATTTAATTGTGTCGAAGGCTCGTGACATGTGCCCATTTTGTGGCCCAGTGTTTGGACATGACTACAGACACAAGCATGCGCTGAGCCAATACAATGTCTGCGCAGCTGCGTCCACGTTTGAAGCCACTTTGACATGATCCGGTGAAGTAATCGATCTTGTCTCTGATGCGGCATAGATTAACATTGGATAGGATTTTCCGTATGCTGTTGAGGCGCACAATGGGCCACAGATTGGCTGGGGGCCCAGGTGGCTTCTTGGGCTTGGGTAGTGCGATAAGGGTACCTTGGCCTACAGCTTCGATGGGAAGGTGGTGCATAAAAGCTGAATTGATTAGGTGCGTGATCGGTTTTGAGATAATGTCACTTGCATATTTGAATAGTTCATTGCTTATGCCATCAGGTCCAGATGCACGTCCATTTTTCATGGCTTTAAGTGCCTACTCAACTTCTGCTTCCACTTATACAGGCCTATAAATAGAGGATTCCATTTCTCGTATACCCCTTCAATTTCTAGCAAAGCTTCACCCACATTGTATATGTGCTGGAGTCTATTTGTAACACTTTTAACTCCTGCAATCCCAGAATCTCAATTTCCAACTAACTATAGATACAAGCATAATGGTAAGCCGTTGAATATTTTGAAAATAATTTGACTGCCTATATATTCAACAGAATGTTTATTAACCATTTAATGGTCAAGCCAGCCAAAACTGGCCTCTTATGGTCTTGTGAAATGTCCATTTACAGGCCAAGATAATACAAGTTTTGAAAATTTACCACTGGGATGAAATTTTCTACCATCATTTAACAACATTGACTAATAATTAATAACCTGTATCTATCCAAATATGAAGAAGCCAAATTCTACCTTGGATCACAGATTATTGGAAAGAGGTGAAATTTTGAAAATTGTGTTAAAGGCAGCTTACTGCTACACGCTACAGCAACAGGTGAAAACGGGCCTCTGCAGTCGTCTTGAGGAATGCTCATCTGCAGGTAAAGAGAAGAGTATTTTAGAAATTTTATCACTTGAATGACTGGCTCGATAATCGAGCCTGTCATTCTAGTAGTAAATTTTCTAAAATACTGTTCTCGTTACCTGAAAATGGACATTAAATAAGGAAATATTTGCTTGACCAAATTTGACCAGTAGAGGGTTAAGTTTAACACATTAGTGGTCAAGCTAGCAAAAACCTCTGATCTTGAGGAATGCATGACCATGAATTCACAGGCCAAGCAATGTCAAGAGATTTTTTGAAAATTTATCACTGGAATGCCTGGCTCGATAACCGAGATAGTCATTCCACGAGGTAAATTTTCAAAAACACTTTTCTCTTGTCCTGAAAATTCACATTCAGTAAGCAAATAGTTAGATTTTCTTGACCAAATTTGACTATTAAACATTGTTAAAGGGAAAAAATCCTACAAAAGGATCTGAATTTAACACAAGTTCAAAACTGTGTAAAGGCTAATGAATCTATAATTAATTGTTGCATTTTCCAGGAAGACCATTTACAACAAAAGCCGACCAAAATGGCTTTGGCAGTGGTCTTGAGAAATGCCCATTTGTAAACGAAGACAATATTTTTGAAAATTTATAACTAGAATGACTGGTTTAATAAGGGAGCCAGTCATTCCAGTGGAAAATTTTCAAAAATAATAATCTCTTGGTCTGCAAATGAACATTTTCTATGAGAAAACTGAAATATTCTTGAACAGATTTGATCATTAAATGGTTAAGAAGATAGAACCTACGAGAAACTGATGGTGTATTTGTTGAGCTTTCTAGGGAAGGTCTGGTTACAGCGTAACGTCATGATAGAATCTACGAGTGAGGATGAGCACAATTTACTGGATCCTGTTCGCTGCTGCCTAGTAACCATTCATCATGGGTCGTAATCAGAATCCACACACGATATTGCAATCGCCTCCATCCGCCTGTCTATCTCCACTGAAACTGTTTGGTGGAATTTACTCAAATTTATTACGTGATTTACCTATGGTTGTGTACATTAGGATACACCACCAGGATAGGGGGGGGGGGGGGTGTGTGTGGTTTGTGGTGAGCAAATCAAATTTGGCGGAATTTTACCAAATATGGTATATTAGTTACCCATATATGATTGGTCAAGAAAATTTTGATTTTGCTTCCTGAATGCCTATTTATAGGCCTATGAAATATTTGAGAAAATTTGCCATTGGAATCCTAAAGTTATAGTCAGTCATTTCCGCAGTAAATTTTAAAAATAGTCTTCTCTTGGCTTGTAAATTTACCGTCACAGACGAGATTCAGAGGCCGGCTTTGACTGACTTGACCCATTAAACATTTAGTGACGAAATTTAATCATGAAATTTTTAATATTTGCTTTTTGAATGTCCATTTGCAGGCCAAGAGAAGATTAATTTTGAACATTTACAACTGGAATGACTGGCCCGGTTATCGGTTATATGTATTTTATGCATTGTAAGACGTAAGTTATGTGAATGCTTTTTATTGTTGTCCTTTTTGTGTGTTTCTTGTTTCTAATGTAATGTACATTTGTAAGGGCCAAGGGGTCCATCACTTTATAGGCATTGTCTTGGATGGACTGCCGCCTGTAGTGTCTATTTATATGCACATATAAATCGTGAAATAAATAATACTGAACTTGAACATAGGCTTGCGCGATTTTTGCTTTGAAACATCACGATCGATTTTATTAAAAAATCCAGATTTTCGATTAAATTGTTGGTCTAAATTCCCCAAAGTATAAACCGGGGTAACGTGACAATTCACGAAAACTTGACTTGGAATTTCTAGAAAAAGTTGAAATAAATGATACAAAAATAGCATGAAATCAGAACACAATTTCATGCGACAAATTTTTACCATCCTATATATATATGTATACCTTATATCCATCATCGCGGAATTGAGCCCACCTAAATATGGCGTATAGTTTAATAAAGTTTCATAAAAATTTGACAAAATGTTGTCGAGAAAAAATATAAATCACATGATGTATCAGCTTCCACTTATAGTCTTCCTTTTTAGAACAAGTTTAGGTCATATTACCCCAGTAGCGCGAAGACGCTAAAATAGTACCCGGGGAGATACTGCTCAATCCACATACATAGGACGTTAGCTTTGAGTAGCTACGAGAGTAACGGCATAAACTCGTCCTATAGTGCAATTTATAGTTGCTTTCAGAATGTACGATTTACATTTAAGAGTAATCAACAGAACACACAGTTCATTTCAAAATACAACAATATGGAATACTGTTGCTTTATTTTCTTTAATTAGACATGACAACTGAATAAAAAAGTAAAGATTATTATACCGCCTGAAATTGCTAACTCTAGAATTAAACAATATTATATTCATTGATTATTAACTAACACTCTGCAACTAAGTATATACTTGGTATTTCACGACAGACTCAGGGTCTGCAGCGAAAGAAAGATTATATGGTGATTCGACGGAGTAGCTATCTGGTTTTCTCAATGATAAAGGTGTTACCTCACTATAGTTAGCTTGTTTATCATAGCGCTTTGCATTGTGATTAGTTATTATTCGACACATGCATGGCACAGCGGAACATAAACACAATGCACATAGCCGTGAATCGATTATAATTGTACTAATGTACTGGTAAAATGCGACGGAAGAGTACACACTTAAGATTCTAAACAAACATGAAATTTTTTACGATTTTCTGATTTTTTCCTCAATTACATCATAAAAACCGTGATTTGAAGAATAAATCGAACTTCACGATTAAATCGCGAAATCGTGCAAGCCTACTTGAACGAACGTGCAATGTGCATGTAAAAAGGCCTTATTTCATCTCCTGTCCTATCTTGAGCAGTAGGGCTGCAATGAACATTCGTTGGTTCGGAAAATTGCAAACCAAACGAAGACGAACCATGTATAACTTAACGGGATTTGCGTGGTTCGTGAACCATGTATAACTTAACCCTGTCATAGGTGAATTCCCATATCTAAATTTAGGAAAACCATACAGGAAAACTGTTGAATATTTTGAAATTAATTTGACTATAAGCTGTTGCCATCAACAGCTTCCAGTCAAATTAATTCCAAAATATTCAACAAAGTAAGTTTTATATCATAAAGAATTTACTTTTTCAGGGATTGGTAAGTGAAAGGGCTAATAGACAAGCAATCTCTGAATGTCCTGTAAGTGTAATTTACGAATATGACCCACGAATGGGACTTAGCTGGCTAGGAATTTTATATTAACCGGTTCGGTTCTTGAAAATCCTCACAAACATCAGCCCTATTGAACAGTGTGTCAGATAAGTGTCTGCAGAATCATCACCATCATCATTTTACGAGGCATAAGCCATTGGCTTGTTATTGCCTCAATGTTTTTTATTGTAGTATGGCTTGTTCAATCCAATTCATAAGTTCTTTCCTTGAAGTCGACTTCCAGTTTGTTCTTGACTTGGACTGTTGTTGCTTAATTAAGTCTCCTCAAAACCATTTGGTTTAAGACTTTGACCATTACCACTCTTCTGTCAATATTCCATCTTTTGCTGCGTCAATAACAAAGAAACTGGTGTACATTTTGCAACAATTTTGTTGATGATGTTGCTTCCTGTCTATGACAGCAACATCCTCCAGCAAATTTGCGGGAAAATGAACACAGATCATCTTTTAATTTAATTTGAAATGTAAAATTCTGAACTCAGATTGGCAAGGGTTAACACCGATTTGTGGAAATGCTGTGGTGCAGATTGGTGTTCCCCGCGTTAGCTGCGGTACACGTGCCGCTTACACTCATGGTTGCACACTGCTGCATCTAGCATTTGTTTGCATGCTGACTTGTGGAGGCAGTGGTTTGTCTTATTGCTGTTGTTTTAATTTTCTGTGTTCGTCGCTATCCGAGTCTCCTCCTCTACGCTTGCCTTGTCTGCATGCAACCACAAAGTGTGGATGTGGAAGCAGAGATGTATCTACTAGTAATTGGAATCACTACCGAGCGTGTTCATGTCTATACACAGGCTACCCCTAGCTCAGTCAACTTTATTTGTGGAATTGCAGTATGACTTTGTGATGGGCTGGTATATGTATGGCCTGTTCAGTCAAATTCGAATGTTCTTTCATTGAAGTAGATATCTAGTTTGTTCTTGAATGATTCGACGGTTGTTGCTTCGGCTATTGTAATGGCAGTGAATTCCACTGTGGGACCACTCTATTGGTGAATAAGTGCTTGCGAATATCTTTATTGCTGCGTGTTATGTTGAGCTTGAACCTATAACCTCTGGTTTGTGTAATACTGGATGGTTCGAAGAAGTAGGCCTTATCAATGTTATATAGATCCCTGATGAGCTTGAATGTTTCAATTAGATCTCCTCGAAACCGTCTATATTTCAGTGACATTAAATTTAGGGCTTCAAGTTGTTCCGTGTAGCTATACTCTCTGATTTGCGGGACGAGTTTTGTTGCTCGTCATTGAACTCTTTCTAATAGCTGTGATTGCCTTTTCAATTTTGGCGACTATGCAGAGTTGCAGTATTCGAGAATAGGTCTTACGAGACTTGTACAAGAGAGTGTATATACACTC
>CM067359.1:497946-528946 GCA_034401795.1 Chaetoderma sp. LZ-2023a
GACAATTTCCGGTACATTTTTCATATAATTTGACTAACAAAAAAATCAACCCATTAAAATTCTGAACAGATGTTCTGGAGCCTCCCACGATAGGGTCTGTCCAACTAGGGTTTAAATCTGACTGTCAAGCTGTTAATGATGAGTAGCGTTTTGACAATTTCCGGTAAATCTTTCATAAAAGCTCAGATTTTCACCAAAAACAAGAGCTCCGCAAACGGCGCATAATACCCCGCCATGATGACTAAACCAATGAATGAAAGCTATCAGAAAATATTTATTCTTTCTCAGACCCAGACCAGTCATCCTTATGGAACGTCAAAGCGATCTGTTAAACGGTCAAGGATCGAGGTATCGTCCGGAAACAAATTTTAAAGATGGCCATTGCTGACTGGTGGCCATATTGGATTTCAGATTATCGTAAATTTTGATAAGTTTCTTCACCAGACATATTCCAACGACCCTATAAAGTAATCCGATAAATGGATATATCAGCCATATTGGAGTTCGGGTCAGCATCAATTTTGATAGGTTTCTTCTCCAGACCTAGTCCAACCACCCTATGAAGTTTCAAAGCGATCTGATAAACGGTAACAGAGTTATCATCTGGAAACCAATTTTCAAGATGGCCACTGGTGGCTGGCGGCCATCTTGGATTTCAGATCATCATCAATTTCGATAGGTTTCTTCCCCCAGACCTAGTCCAAAAACTCTATGAAGTTTCAAAGCGATCCGATAACCGTTAACTGAGTTATCGTCCGGAAACCACTCTGCCGCCCACACCCCGCCCGCCCTCCCACCCGGATGGACAGCGCCATTACATAATACCCCGCAAAATTTTTTGGCGGGGTATAAATACTTAACAATCAAAATTGCGCATACAAGTTCTGAAGCCTAGCCCCATAGGATCCTTCCAGCCAAAGTACATGTAAGCTGAAATCCACCAAACGGTTAATGAAGAGTAGTGTTTTTACAATTTCCGGTAAATTTTTCATAAAATCTAAGCTTTTCACCAATGAACTTGACCAATCAAAATTCTGTATACAAGTTCTGAAGCCTAGCCCCATAGGATCCTTCCAGTCAAAGTAAGTTGAAATCTGTCTGGCGGTTAATGATGAGTAGCATTTTGACAATTTCCAGTAAATTTTTCATAAAATCTAAGATTTTAACCAAAAAGAATTGACCAATCTAAATTCTCTATATAAATTCTGAAGGCCACTTCCATAGGGTCTTCCAGCCAAACTAGCTTGAAATCTGCCAAGCGGTTAATGAGTAGTATCATTTTTAAACAAAGGTTGATGGAGGGATGACAGATGGGTGACATGCGTATCAGTGACAGTGACCTTTGAACTTTTGACCCCAACATCAGCGTGTGATGCCGTGTCATTATATGGAGGCATGTGTCCAAGTTTGGGTCCAGTATAATTAACCAAACATGAGATATAATCAGAAAAGTTGAGCTAAACGGAAAATGTTAAAGTTAAAAAAAAGGATTTTTACTAAGGTTACAGTGACCTTGACCTTTAAACTTTTCATCTCAGGATCCATTGTGTGATGGCGTGTCATTATAAGAAAGCACGTGCCCAAGTTTGGGTCCAGTATGATTAACCAAACATGAGATATAACCGAAAAGTTGAGCTAAACACAAATTGCACGACGACATCGCCACCGCCGGACGACGTGCAGGGTATCGCAATAGCTCGTTTTACTTCGTAAGGTCGAGCTAAAAACTGAGTCTACATGGGCACACACTTGGCTGACTAAATGTATCTAGGTGGAGGGATAGACCCCAAAAAACAATATCATATATTTGGCCTTTTGGTTAACCTTTCCAATCAATATACGCAAAGTAGAAGGTAAATTAACGAACAAATACAAATTTGATGTGTATTTAATGACAGACTTCTAAGCTTGGCCGATTTTATGATTTCATTGTGAATCGTAATTTTTCCAATAATAATGCTTAGGTGCTAACTGCTACTTGGAATGTCTGTTAAATTTTAAACATTTCTGAGGAAGCTGCCTAAGGCACAATAATACTGTGTTTGCAGGTAGGGCTTCACGATATAGATATTATATCGAATACCGGTATCATAGCTATACCGTTAGTCATACCGATATGATTTTGCTGATACTGACATATCGAGATACAAGATAAAACCGGTATAACATTTTTCTAGGCAGATAATCTGCTTCCCATTAGTAATACTTCACTAGTATATAGCTGTCTAGTGATATAAGTTACTGCTCGTCGTACGGGAAAATGATATTGTACCTGTATTTAACGATCAGGTTTTTCTTATTTATCCAGAGCTATCAAATTGTTGTTTTGAGGCTAGTGTTAGAGTAATTGATAAATTAATGATTACGACTACGAAAGTTGCCTAAAACTTATTTTAATTACCATCATAGGACATCGGATGGTTAAAAATGTCTAAAACCTATCTTTTCCTGCACTAATATTTTATAATCTCGGCCCATTGTTTGCTAGAAAAATCATAATATGAAATGAATATTTTGAGTGATATTTTATATCAATTACTACAGCCTGGTTAGTCAGCGATTTCCCGGAATTGTGCGCCTTTGTAGTGACCGCCCAACAGCCCAAGTAAAGAGGAAAATGACAATATGAGAAAAACTTCTCACTTCCCACGAGCTTTATTCGCTTCTTATATTGCCAGGTTTCATTAGATATCGATCGATACAAGCTCCTCTAACGAGAGCGAGCTTAGGCCTATGTATACACAGCATATGGTAGTATATGTAGTATGTGTTATAATGGATAAGTTGTACTCCTGTTCGCAGTTTCACTGGGCGAGTTTATACGGGACGAGATGATCACTGGTTACCGGTATCTCACAATCTCCACGTGGAAATAGTTGTAATTTTGTGTCAAATTCAAATCATTTGTATGGACGATTTGGGGGGGAGTTTCAGCCATTTTGCGATATGATTTAACTGAAGACAGTTAAAATTTAGTGTTTAATGTAAGGATTCATGTAATTTCTTGGTTTTATTGTGGAAATTTGCGGCGACTTTAAGCAGCGCTGATATGCATTGAATATGGAATCATAACACTCAAGCCTCACTCCATTTTTCCCATCAGAATAATACCGGTATTAAAGGTATACCAGTGTGAAAATTGATACCGATACCGATATTCATTTTTCTAATACCGAGAAGCCCTAGTTTGCACTTGTTATGATATAAATAAAGAAACATTGGATAGCCACAAAAATTTGATGACAGATTTAAAATTATAAAATCATAGACAAATTCACAGATTGCAATCCCTTCACTCTGCATTTATTATATTTTTAGCCGCGACTTGCAAACTAGTATAAGTCGGTTTGTTGGTCTCTCAAATTTGTTTGGCATTTCTGTTAAGGTTGCCCTAAGTCGTAACTACAGCGCATCAGATTTGTTGACAGCTTGTCATAAAAAGCTATGATTAATACATCTCATATATGAGCCCATGTATAAAGAAACCTTACATGGAACTGACAGAGCGCATAATGAACCTTTCCAGTTTATCCATCTATCATATGACATCATAATCAACTACGTGACATGGAGGAGGATGTCACAATCAATTATGGCATGAATGCCTTGATTTATTCCGTCTTAAACACATAATAGTCTGTCACGTTGTACAAATAGTATGTCTTGACTATTTAATAAACATTGTCGAATATTTTTTAAACTAATTTGACTGGATAGGCAGCAACAGCACCCAATCAAATTAGTTTCAAAATATTCAAAAGCTTACCTGTATAGTTTTCTAGAAATTGATAGTCAGCGAGTTCAGGGATGTGTGGTCGGGGCTTGGCTAGAGATGGGCGGGGCATAGGTAAAGGTCCATTGTATGCAATCAACAGACTTATTGCAAACTATCTTCCATTTTCCAGAATTATGATAATCTTTGAATGGGGGGATCTGATCTGCCACTCACATGAAGCATCTGACATTACAATCAATATGGCATTATAGCTCTAGCACGAAAATTGAAAAGTTCCATGAAAATGTACACATTTTATGTCTTTGTTGTATGAGCAAATTTACAATTTAATAAACATTCTGTTGACTATTTTGAAACTAATTTCACTGGGAGCTGGTGTTACAATAGGCAGCAACAACCCAGAATCAAGTTATAGTTTCATAATATTCAACAGCTTGCCTGCATAATTACCTTGAATTTAGATTCTGGGAATTCAGGTTGTAATGTTTCAAATCGATTCTAACATGCGAAACAAGTGGACAAAGTTTATTTAGTAGATCTCTCAGTCAAATCTCTTCTTGCAGCGAAATAAACTCAGGCTTGAGATCCTTAACCCTTTAACCATCAAATTTGTTCAAGAAAATTTCAAGACTCATTCATAGAATCAGTCATTCCAGTGGGAAATTAGAAAAAATAGTCTTCTGTTGGTCTTCAAATGGACATTTCTCAAGACCATTGCAGAAGTCATTTTTGGCTGATATGAGTGTTAAAGTGTTACCCCTTTCATGGTGAAGTCTGCCAAAACTGTCCTCTACAGTGGTCTTGAGGAATGTCCATCTGCAGGACAAGGTTCAAAACTAGTCTTCTCTTGGGCTGTATATGGACATTGAAAAGGAAATATTTGGATTTTTTTACCAAATTTAGTGATTAAAGGGTTAGTGGTCAAGACTGGTAAAAAACCTGAAAGTTTTCCGTAAGTGAGTGAACATTAGCTTGCTGGATAAAGCCATAGGCCGAGGCATTTCAGTGATAGCTTTTTCAAAAACTGTCTTTGCTGGCCTGCAAACCTTCATAACAGATTCCGCACAGATCCCGGTAAAGATATCATACAGAAATGCTACCTGATAACATGATTTCCAAACTGCGCCATGTGATATCCTTTCTTGAATAGTTTATTTCTTATTAGTTTCCGTTCTTCTTGTGACATTGGCAGCTCCTGATACACGGCAATTATTCTCTGAGAAGCCATCATCTTCTGGCATTGACGCACGACAAACACCTCATATGGATTCACCTAAAGCAGTAGTGAAATCAGTAACATTAAACATTTATGAACATGATAATGAAGTACATGTATTGAGTGTCTGATCCTCAGACTGACAGGTAGATCAAAACTCACCTTTCCAGATTATCCATAGATGATTTGACGTCATATGATGTCATAATCAGTTAAGCGGCGTGCTGGATGATGTCATAATTATTACGTCATAAATGATTCTATTAGGCCCGTCTTTAACTCTAATAGTCAGACACGTTGTAAGAATTGTATATCTCTACTATTTAGTATTTACTAAACATGCTGTTGAATATTTTGAAAATAACTTGACAGCAACAGCACCCAGTCAAATTAGTTTCAAAATATTCAACATCTTACTTGTAGTTTTTTGGAAATTGATAGGCACAAAGTTCAGAGATCAATTGATCCCAACAAATGTGCGGTGTGGGTGGAGCTTAGATAGAGATGGGCGGGGCATAGCTAAAAGTGTAACGGTCCACTCTCACACACCGCTAGAATATTTCCCATGATCTTATCTGGTCATAATCTGGCCTACATCCCAGCCCACCCCCAGGAAAAGCAGAAAAGAGATTCAGTGCTCAGGTCATTGAGGATGCAGCTTGGTGTAATGGACGGCACATTGGACTACTTTATGGGGGGGGGGGGGAGAAACTCGGTTCACGCTACAATAGTAGACTATCTCACCGTTGTTAAAAGATGTACAATGGAGGAATCCAATCTTAGCTATGTCCTGCCCATCTCTAGCTAAGCGCCAGCCACATTTCACCTGCATTGGGAGTGATCAATCCAGGAACTCTCTAACTATCAATTTCCATAAAACTATAGAGGTAAGCTGTTGAATATTTTGAAAGTAATTTAGCTGGGTGATGTTGCTGTCTATAATGACAGCAACGGTGCCCAGTCAAATTAGTTTCAAAACATTCAAAAGAATGTTTACTAAATAGACATACAATTCCTACAACAATGTAAAGTCTGTCATCAATTAAGTGTTTGTGACAAACTTAGCTCCGTCATTCACAATGTAATTGATTATGATGTCATCCTATACATCATGTAGTTGATTATGATGCCATATGATTGACTGAGAAATGGGAGTCACTAATTATGGACTCAATATAGACCACCCAAACGAATAAGTTCTTCTGTTCAAATCATTCTAACTTTGGACATCACAAAGCGGTGCGAGCATCAGACTAATAACCATTCAGCCAGATCATTCTAACTTTGGACATCACAAAGCAGTGCGAGCATCAGACTAATAATCATTCAGTCAGATCATTCTAACTTTGGACATCACAAAGCAGTGCGAGCATCAGACTAATAACCATTGAGCCAGATCATTCTAACTTTGGACATCACAAAGCGGGGCGAGGATCAGACTAATAACCATTAAGCCAGATCATTCTAACTTTGGACATCACAAAGCGGTGCGAGCATCAGACTAATAACCATTAAGCCAGATCATTCTAACTTTGGACATCACAAAGCGGTGCGAGCATCAGACTAATAACCATTCAGCCAGATCATTCTAACTTTGGACATCACAAAGCGGGACGAGGATCAGACTAATAACCATTCAGCCAGATCATTCTAACTTTGGACATCACAAAGCAATGCAAGCATCAGACTAATAACCATTCAGCCAGATCATTCTAACTTTGGACATCACAAAGCGGGGCGAGGATCAGACTAATAACCATTAAGGCAGATCATTCTAACTTTGGACATCACAAAGCGGTGCGAGCATCAGACTAATAACCATTAAGCCAGATCATTCTAACTTTGGACATCACAAAGCGGAGCGAGCATCAGACTAATAACCATTAAGCCAGATCATTCTAACTTTGGCCATCACAAAGCGGTGCGAGCATCAGACTAATAACCATTCAGCCAGATCATTCTAACTTTGGACATCACAAAGCGGGACGAGGATCAGACTAATAATCATTAAGCCAGATCATTCTAACTTTGGACATCACAAAGCGGGACGAGGATCAGACTAATAACCATTAAGCCAGATCATTCTAACTTTGGCCATCACAAAGCGGTGCGAGCATCAGACTAATAACCAACCATTCAGCCAGATCATTCTAACTTTGGACATCACAAAGCGGTGCGAGCATCAGACTAATAACCAACCATTCAGCCAGATCATTCTAACTTTGGACATCACAAAGCAGTGCGAGGATCAGACTAATAATCATTCAGTCAGATCATTCTAACTTTGGACATCACAAAGCGAAGTGAGGATCAGACTAATAACCATTCAGCCAGATCATTCTAACTTTGGACATCACAAAGCAGTGCGAGCATCAGACTAATAATCATTCAGTCAGATCATTCTAACTTTGGACATCACAAAGCAGTGCGAGCATCAGACTAATAACCATTAAGCCAGATCATTCTAACTTTGGACATCACAAAGCGGGGCGAGGATCAGACTAATAACCATTAAGCCAGATCATTCTAACTTTGGACATCACAAAGCGGTGCGAGCATCAGACTAATAACCATTAAGCCAGATCATTCTAACTTTGGACATCACAAAGCGGTGCGAGCATCAGACTAATAACCATTCAGCCAGATCATTCTAACTTTGGACATCACAAAGCGGGACGAGGATCAGACTAATAACCATTCAGCCAGATCATTCTAACTTTGGACATCACAAAGCAATGCAAGCATCAGACTAATAACCATTCAGCCAGATCATTCTAACTTTGGACATCACAAAGCGGGGCGAGGATCAGACTAATAACCATTAAGGCAGATCATTCTAACTTTGGACATCACAAAGCGGTGCGAGCATCAGACTAATAACCATTAAGCCAGATCATTCTAACTTTGGACATCACAAAGCGGAGCGAGCATCAGACTAATAACCATTAAGCCAGATCATTCTAACTTTGGCCATCACAAAGCGGTGCGAGCATCAGACTAATAACCATTCAGCCAGATCATTCTAACTTTGGACATCACAAAGCGGGACGAGGATCAGACTAATAATCATTAAGCCAGATCATTCTAACTTTGGACATCACAAAGCGGGACGAGGATCAGACTAATAACCATTAAGCCAGATCATTCTAACTTTGGCCATCACAAAGCGGTGCGAGCATCAGACTAATAACCAACCATTCAGCCAGATCATTCTAACTTTGGACATCACAAAGCGGTGCGAGCATCAGACTAATAACCAACCATTCAGCCAGATCATTCTAACTTTGGACATCACAAAGCAGTGCGAGGATCAGACTAATAATCATTCAGTCAGATCATTCTAACTTTGGACATCACAAAGCGAAGTGAGGATCAGACTAATAACCATTCAGCCAGATCATTCTAACTTTGGACATCACAAAGCGGGACGAGGATCGGACTAATAACCATTCAGTCAGATCATTCTAACTTTGGACATCACAAAGCGGTGCGAGCATCAGACTAATAACCATTAAGCTAGATCATTCTAACTTTGGACATCACAAAGCGGTGCGAGCATCAGACTAATAACCATTCAGTCAGATCATTCTAACTTTGGACATCACAAAGCGGTGCGAGCATCAGACTAATAACCATTAAGCCAGAGCATTCTAACTTTGGACATCACAAAGCGGTGCGAGCATCAGACTAATAACCAACCATTCAGCCCAATCATTCTAACTTTGGACATCACAAAGCAGTGCGAGCATCAGACTAATAACCATTCAGCCAGATCATTCTAACTTTGGACATCACAAAGCGGTGCGAGCATCAGACTAATAACCATTCAGCCAGATCATTCTAACTTTGGACATCACAAAGCGAAGCGAGGATCAGATTAATAACCATTCAGCCAGATCATTCTAACTTTGGACATCACAAAGTGGGACGAGGATCAGACTAATAACCATTAAGCCAGATCATTCTAACTTTGGACATCACAAAGCGGGACGAGGATCAGACTAATAACCATTCAGCCAGATCATTCTAACTTTGGACATCACAAAGAGGTGCGAGCATCAGACTAATAACCATTCAGCCAAATCATTCTAACTTTGGACATCACAAAGCGGTGCGAGCATCAGACTAATAACCATTCAGCCAGATCATTCTAACTTTGGACATCACAAAGTGGAGTGAGGATCAGACTAATAACCATTCAGCCAGATCATTCTAACTTTGGACATCACAAAGCGATGCGAGCATCAGACTAATAACCAACCATTCAGCCAGATCATTCTAACTTTGGTCATCACAAAGCGGTGTGAGCATCGGACTAATAACCATTCAGTCAGACCATTCTAACTTTGGACATCACAAAGCGGTGCGAGCATCAGACTAATAACCATTCAGTCAGATCATTCTAACTTTGGACATCACAAAGCAGGACGAGGATCAGACTAATAACCATTCAGCTAGATCATTCTAACTTTGGACATCACAACGCGGTGCGAGCATCAGACTAATAACCAACCATTCAGCCCAATCATTCTAACTTTGGACATCACAAAGCGAAGTGAGCATCAGACTTATAATCATTCAGCCAGAGCATTCTAACTTTGGGCATCACAAAGCGATGCGAGCATCAGACTAATAACCATTCAGCCCAATCATTCTAACTTTGGACATCACAAAGCGATGCGAGGATCAGACTTATAATCATTCAGCCAGAGCATTCTAACTTTGGACATCACAAAGCGGGACGAGGATCAGACTAATAACCATTCAGCCCAATCATTCTAACTTTGGACATCACAAAGCGAAGTGAGCATCAGACTTATAATCATTCAGTCAGATCATTCTAACTTTGAACATCACAAAGCGATGCAAGCATCAGACTAATAACTATTCATCCAGATCATTCTAACTTTGGACATCACAAAGCGCAGCGACGATCAGACTAATATCCATTAAGCCAGATCATTCTAACTTTGGACATCACAAAGCGATGCGAGCATCAGACTAATAACCATTCAGCCAGATCATTCTAACCTTGGACATCACAAAGCGATGCAAGCATCAGACTAATAACCTTTCAGCCAGATCATTCTAACTTTGGACATCACAAAGCGATGCGAGCATCAGACTAATAACCATTCAGCCAGATCATTCTAACTTTGGACATCACAAAGCGGGACGAGGATCAGACTAATAACCATTAAGCCAGATCATTCTAACTTTGGACATCACAAAGCGGTGCAAGCATCAGACTAATAACCATTAAGCCAGATCATTCTAACTTTGGACATCACAAAGCGAAGCGAGGATCAGACTAATAACCATTAAGCTAGATCATTCTAACTTTGGACATCACAAAGCGGTGCGAGCATCAGACTAATAACCATTAAGCTAGATCATTCTAACTTTGGACATCACAAAGCGGTGCGAGCATCAGACTAATAACCATTAAGCCAGATCATTCTAACTTTGGACATCACAAAGCGGAGCGAGCATCAGACTAATAACCATTCAGCCAGATCATTCTAACTTTGGACATCACAAAGCGGAGCGACAATCTGACTAATAACCATTAAGCCAGATCATTCTAACTTTGGACATCACAAAGCGATGCGAACATCAGACTAATAACCATTCAGCCAGATCATTCTAACCTTGGACATCACAAAGCGATGCGAGCATCAGACTAATAACCATTCAGCCAGATCATTCTAACTTTGGACATCACAAAGCGGAGCGACGATCAGACTAATAACCATTAAGCCAGATCATTCTAACTTTGGACATCACAAAGTGATGCGAGCATCAGACTAATAACCATTCAGCCAGATCATTCTAACCTTGGACATCACAAAGCGATGCAAGCATCAGACTAATAACCATTCAGCCAGATCATTCTAACTTTGGACATCACAAAGCGATGTGAGCATCAGACTAATAACCATTCAGCCAGATCATTCTAACTTTGGACATCACAAAGCGGGACGAGGATCAGACTAATAACCATTAAGCCAGATCATTCTAACTTTGGACATCACAAAGCGGGACGAGGATCAGACTAATAACCATTAAGCCAGATCATTCTAACTTTGGACATCACAAAGCGGGACGAGGATCAGACTAATAATCATTAAGCCAGATCATTCTAACTTTGGACATCACAAAGCGGGACGAGGATCAGACTAATAACCATTAAGCCAGATCATTCTAACTTTGGACATCACAAAGCGGTGCGAGGATCAGACTAATAACCATTCAGTCAGATCATTCTAACTTTGGACATCACAAAGCGGTGCGAGCATCAGACTAATAACCATTCAGTCAGATCATTCTAACTTTGGACATCACAAAGCGGTGCGAGCATCAGACTAATAACCATTCAGTCAGATCATTCTAACTTTGGACATCACAAAGCGGTGCGAGCATCAGACTAATAACCATTCAGTCAGATCATTCTAACTTTGGACATCACAAAGCGGGACGAGGATCAGACTAATAACCATTCAGCCAGATCATTCTAACTTTGGACATCACAAAGCGGGACGAGGATCAGACTAATAACCATTAAGCCAGATCATTCTAACTTTGGACATCACAAAGCGGGACGAGGATCAGACTAATAATCATTCAGCCAGATCATTCTAACTTTGGACATCACAAAGCGGTGCGAGCATCAGACTAATAACCATTCAGCCAGATCATTCTAACTTTGGACATCACAAAGCGGGACGAGGATCAGACTAATAACCATTAAGCCAGATCATTCTAACTTTGGACATCACAAAGCGGGACGAGGATCAGACTAATAACCATTAAGCCAGATCATTCTAACTTTGGACATCACAAAGCGGGACGAGGATCAGACTAATAACCATTAAGCCAGATCATTCTAACTTTGGACATCACAAAGTGGGACGAGGATCAGACTAATAACCATTCAGCCAGATCATTCTAACTTTGGACATCACAAAGCGGGACGAGGATCAGACTAATAACCATTAAGCCAGATCATTCTAACTTTGGACATCACAAAGCGGTGCGAGCATCAGACTAATAACCATTCAGTCAGATCATTCTAACTTTGGACATCACAAAGCGGGACGAGGATCAGACTAATAACCATTAAGCCAGATCATTCTAACTTTGGACATCACAAAGCGGGACGGGGATCAGACTAATAACCATTAAGCCAGATCATTCTAACTTTGGACATCACAAAGCGGTGCGAGCATCAGACTAATAACCATTCAGTCAGATCATTCTAACTTTGGACATCACAAAGCGGGACGAGGATCAGACTAATAACCATTAAGCCAGATCATTCTAACTTTGGACATCACAAAGCGGGACGAGGATCAGACTAATAACCATTAAGCCAGATCATTCTAACTTCGGACATCACAAAGCGGTGCGAGCATCAGACTAATAACCATTCAGTCAGATCATTCTAACTTTGGACATCACAAAGCGGGACGAGGATCAGACTAATAACCATTCAGTCAGATCATTCTAACTTTGGACATCACAAAGCGGTGCGAGCATCAGACTAATAACCATTCAGTCAGATCATTCTAACTTTGGACATCACAAAGCGGGACGAGGATCAGACTAATAATCATTCATCCAGATAAATAGATTTACTTTCTAATCCTCAAATCTTTTCAAGAGAATTTAAATTTTCCATTTACAGACTAAGAGATGATGTTTTTTAATGACTGACTCTGTAATCGAGCTAATCATTCCAGGTGTAAATTTTCGAAACTAGGTTTCTGACGGTCTGTAAATGGGCATATCTTAAGACCACAGAAGACGGATTTGGCCAGCTTAAGTGTTAAAAGGTTAAACTGTTAAAATTTGCTACAGATGGTCAAAAATGGCCTTTGCAGCGGTCTTGAGGAATATACATTTGTAGGCCATGACAAGGATGGTTTTGAAATTTTATCACTGAAATGACTGGCTTGATGACTGAGCCAGTCATTCCAGTGATAAATTGTCAAAAATAGCCTTCAATTGGCCAGAAAGTTGACATGGCCAAATTTGAAATAAGCATACCCAAAAACCTATATCAATACAAAATCAAGTTAGGCTTCAAAATCCATAAATAATAAAATCCAATATGGCTGCCAAACACACTACTTTTTTAATCTCCCACGAGTGGCCATGTTTTTTGACGTATCAACCTCCCTTGAACAAAATCTAATGGCCCATAGTTCCTAATCATATCTCCCAAATTTCTAGCAGATCCATTCAGCAGTTAAGGAGTCATTTTCTCAAAAACTAGGTCATCCAAGATGGCCACTGGAGAATTTGGCCAATCAAGTTCCCATGAACAAGTATGGCTCCGCTAACGCCTTAGATGATGTTTCTTGAGATTTGAATCGATCCTTCAAACTGTTAAAGCGGTGTCTAAAATCATCCAAAATCCAAGATGGCCAGCAGCCAAATTGACAGATCGGCTTCGTTTATGTCACCTTGGATCTCTATGCCCTAAGGATGCTTCCTGCCAAATATAATTGAAATTAGCCCAAAGATTCTAAGACGTTTTAAATTTCCTTCTGTTTTAATATAGTCCCTGAGCTTTTGGCGAGAAAAGAATCCAAGATGGCCACCAAACCATTCATCCGACAATTATACAAATTTGAAATTAGCATACTTAAAAACCAATACAAAACCAATTTTGGCTTCAAAATCGGTCGCCATCGCATAAGCTCACTTGGCCTTTCAAGCCAGGTGAGCTAATAATATATACAATAAATATATCATGAGTCCTAGTAAGCAACCACCTGTCTCCAAT
Organism: Chaetoderma sp. LZ-2023a; assembly: GCA_034401795.1. NCBI lineage: Eukaryota > Metazoa > Mollusca > Caudofoveata > Chaetodermatida > Chaetodermatidae > Chaetoderma > Chaetoderma sp. LZ-2023a. The sequence goes on from CM067359.1 coordinate 511,690, forward strand.
GACCACACTAATCATTTAATGGTCAAATTTCATCCAGAAAACTCAAATTTTGTCAGAAAATAAACCAAATTACGGATTTCTTTTTTCACGAGAGAGTTGTTATATTTCCCTCCCTAACACTCTATGATATTTCCTAAGCATCGACTTTCACTCAATAACCCCAGAAAAAAAAAATAGGTGCCCTTAATGGGCAGGTAGACAGGTGACAGTCAGCTGTATGCCGGCCCCAACCTTGCGCACGCGCAGACTGTCACTGCCTCAGCTTGACTATTGGCCGACACATGCAACTTAAAAACCTGAAGACCGAGCCTCTGTGGGGTGGAGAGGTCGGGTCCGTGTTAGGGAGGTAAGTATAACAACTCTCGTGAAAAAATAAATCTGTGATTTCGTTTATTTCACTTCAAGAGATATACTTACCTCCCTAACACTCTATGATATTGCCAGAATTTGTAAACGAATTTGGCAGGAGAGAGGCGAGGTCAAAAGACCAGCTCATCCATTGCGCATTTTGCCCATGAAGCACTAACATCTGAAATTGTGTGACACACATAATCAGGCAATGATTTGAACATCGGATAAAACAACCGATGGAGAGAGTAATGACCATATGTCAAATGTGCTCCCCCCCCTTCCCCCTCCTTTTGGGAAAGGAGAACCTATGACCTCAATGTCCCATACGCTAACTAAGTACTGGTGCTAAGTACTACAGGACAAGAGACGAAAGCTTCATTTCATATACTCTCAATAAATGAACCACATAATACACAGGTACCATTACATTATTGTTAAATAAGGGTAATGCATTGTGACAATAAATTATGTAACAACAAAAGGCAGTACTGACCGTATACATGAAAGCTGTATCCATCTAGTCCACATCAGTGAAGGAAATATGATACACGAATATGCGGTTGTTTCTACAATTAAAATGTGCTGTCTGAAGACAGCAAGTGCAACTTATCTACAATATATACACCTGATCATCTTTTGAATATCGATAAGGCAAGAGGATTAGTTGTGTCACGGAGGTAATGGTCGGTAAAACTTGAATCACAGTGCCACTGAGCTACCGACATAATGTCATCCGCCAGCACCCTGTTAAACAGGGCAGTGGACGCCACTACGCCACGAACACTGTGAGCCTTAGCTAAGTCAACTTGTTTACCAGCAGCGGATTTGTGGCAAAATTGAATACATTCCACAATCCACCTAGATATAGTGTCTTTTGACACCCTACCATGGGGTTCAATATAAGACAACCACAACGAGGACGGGTCCGTCCACCATTCTTGTGTACGTTGTTTGTACCTGTTTAATGCGCGGACTGGACACCATGCTTTTGAATTAGGATCAACCCTAGTCAAAGCTGGTAAAAACAACTGGTTGACCTGGATATTTCAAAGACTGGTTCTAAGCCATGAAATTTATCCTAGGTAGAAGCCAAGGCCTTCCCCTGTAACCACATAACGGTCTGCCTCGGCGGATAAAGCATGAATCTCGCTTTTCCGTCTTGCAGAGCCCGCAGCAATTAGAAAGTCTTAAATGTCAACATTTTCATAGAAATGGAACTTAGTGGTTCAAAGGGTTTGTCTGCTAGCACTTGAAGTACTAGAGATAAACTCCAAGACGGAATCGATATTGTCCATCAGAGGCAGAGGAACCGGATTGCAGACCAGAAGGTCCAGGAGATCCATATACCATGATCGGCTTGGCCAATTTGGGGCGATCAGAAGGCACTCCTCCTGCCTGATTTTCTGAAGGACTTTTGGAATCAGGATTGCTGGTGGGAATGCGTATGCATACATTCTCTCCCAGCTGATAGCTAATGCATCTGTTGCGCTTGGATCTGGAATCGGAGAGACGTACATCGTCATCTTCGCATTCTTGTTCATTGCGAACAAATCTATGTTGGGTTTCCCCCAGTGGTCGAACAGACGATCCGCACACATTGATTTAGTTGACATTCCATAGGCAAAACACTCATCCTTCGGCTCAATGAGTCTGCTAACAGATTTAGCCTTCCCAGAAGGTGAACTGCCTTCAAGGTGATCATATGATCTAGACACCAGCAAAGTAGTTTCCAAGTCATCATACAGAGACTGGGCGACCTCGTTCCGCCATGGCGGTTTATGTAAGTCACTACTTTTGAGTTGTCTGATCGAACTAGAACAATCTAGCCCTGAACTTTCTTTAAGAATGTTCTAGGCCCAGAACTACTGCTCGTAATTCCAGTAGATTTATATGTTCCTGTGACTGATGCAGACCTCAAAGCCCTGATACTGTGGCTTCTTCCAAGCAAGCCCCCCTCCCACCCCTACATTGATGCATCGGTGGTACATCGTTATTTGAGGGTGGGGTGGGGTGAGCATCATACCCACCAGGAGATTCTGTCTCTTCATCCACCATTGAAGGCGGTGAATAAGAGGTTCCAACACTGACACCTCTGAGTCCAGGAAATCTGTCCTCTGGGTCCACTGTGTCATGAGAAATAACTGGATAAGCCGCCTGCGCAAGGCCACCTGTGGAATGACTGGTTCCAATGAAACCATCAACCCCAGCATTCTCAAATAAACCTGTGCCAGGACATGACGACTGTTGCACACTGACTGTATTACTGAGATGAGTATTTCTACTCTCTCCTGAGTAGGATAAACATACCCTATCTCTAGATCGAAGAACATTCCCAGGTAAACAAACTTCTGGGATGGAGTCAGCTCTGATTTCTGAAAGTTTATTATTCAGCCTAAGTCTGTGAGAGTTTTCAAAAATATCTCCAGATTTGTTGCAAAACTCCTGATTATGTGCTTTTAACAGCCAATCATCTATGTAAGTGTGGACTGCTATACTTCTCCTGCGGAGGTTTGTTGTTATTGCAAGAACTACCCTGGTGAAGACCCGAGGAAATTACGAATGGTAAAACTTTGAATTCCCACTGTCGGCCATGGAATGCGAATCTCAGGTACCGACGAAAACTCTTCGCAATTGGAATGTGAAAATAAGCATCCTTCAGATCTATGGACACCGCCCACATTCCCATCTTCAACCCTGCCAACACCGTTTTGACTGTTTCCATTTTGAAACTCAGTGTGTCTATGAATTTGTTCAATGGCTTGAGGTTGAGAATTGGTCTCCACCCTCCAGTGCTCTTTGTCATTAGAAACACGGTTGAATAGAAGCCCGGGCAATTTTGTGCCGGTTGAATTGCTCCTTTTTGTATGAGGGAATTTATCTCTTCCTCTATACACAACCGTTGATCTGAATCTCTTGGAATTTGAGTCCAGATCGGAACCAGAGACAGGTGCGATGGTGGGCCTATCGCCCAGTTGGCTGGAACCCGGCTGAAAGCCATCACAAGACTAAGCGGTCCTGGGTTAACCGCTCCCACTCCAGTTTGTGGAAGGTCAATCTCCCACCTAGGGAGAGAGGTGGACATAAGTAGTGCAAGAGTAGGACTGTCTCTGGTTCTCGCATTGGTGTGGTTATTATGAAAATCAGCCCATCAGGAATGATTATCACAACCAGATCCTCGAGCGCCACGGCTTGTGCCATCCACGCCACAGCCCGCTCCTCGTGTGGCTGCCTGCGCTTGAGGAGCCTGCGCTACCACCCCACCCCACTGCAGGCCGGTGCTGGAGTGGCCGTGACCTATGCTGTGCCAGTGGCTGGCCTCTGACTTGACCAGCGCCACCCCGGGCCTGCTGTGGATGGTACGCAGGGGGTGCTGCGAGAACGTCCTCCTTACCAAGCACCTCAAATTGATTGCATAGCGCCCTCTGATTATTGACTAGAGTGACTGTCACCTGGAGGTGTCTACATCCCCCACCCCCGGTGAGATCGGTTACAGCCACCACAAGAAAGCTTCTGAAATAAGGGAGAAGACGACGACAATGAATTAAAGCTTCTTTAATAATTTAAATAAATTAAATAACTCATAAAGGAGAAAGAAAATCACCTATAGGCCTATAAGGACAGTGAAACAGATGAACAACCAGCCTCAAAGAGGATAGTAAAAAATATAATAAGCTTGATTATGACGTCATAATTTCCAAAAAAGAAAACAGACGAACAACATCCAGGTGTAAGATGAATTGTATGAATACAAGAGCACACTAAACAGTAATGTGAATACAGTAATAGCTCATGCTTTTATAATGATACAGATAAACACAATGAATGAAAAAATATTGGCAGCAAATAATTACAAATATTTTAATGTGCCATAAGGCATAACTAGAGTACCTGAGTCTTTAGCAAAGGCATACCACCATGTTCAGCTCTTGGAAGTGCCACCAGACAACCACTCTTCATCAGCACTCACTTATTTATTAAAAGGGAAGGGTGGGACCAGAGGGCAGAACGACAAGCTCTCTCTTATGGGAGCCTATATCATTCTGGGCATAGTGTTTTTCCCTAACATTTAAAGGGAAATAGTGGAGACAAACCTCTTTAGATGTGAACAAACCTCCTTACAGAAACCTGTGGACACAATCATAAAGAGAGATTAGCATTTTATGGCGCCAGATAATAGTTACCAGTTTTCTGAGCGTCTATAACGTCTATACCACATCATGGAAATAGATGACACCGCGTAATTAAGACGTAATTAAAACATAATTGTACTAGAGTTCACCTGATAACTTGGTCCTGGCGTGGCCTCAGGTGAATTAAACTGATCAGACATGATTTCTAGCACTCTAAAACAACTTTAGAAATGAAATTGAGCAAAACTTAGCAAGTGGATATAAAAACACAAGCATGTGATTCAGGCCAATAGTCAAGAAAGAGGCAGTGACAGTCTGCGCATGCACGAGGTTGGGGCCGGCATCCGGGTGACTGTCACCTGTCCATTAAGGGCACCTATCTTTTTTAAACTGGGGTTATTGAGTGAAGATTGATATTTAGGAAATATTATACAGTGTTAGGGAGGTAAGCATATCTCTTGAAGTGAAATAGTCATTTGCTCATAGATATCACTAAAAAAAATTTCCCAGTAGAATGACATGAATGACTGGCACAGTTATCGAGCCAGGAATTCCAGACTTCCAAGTGATAAATTTTAGAAAATTGTAAACTCTTTGCCTGCAAATAGATCTTCCTCAATACTATTGAGTTTTGACCGGTTTGACCATTATAGGGTTAATACTACATATAGCATACACCTTTCTGACGTTTTGAACCTCCCATCAGAATGTGTGTGTGCATGCATGCATGTTTATGAGTGCGAGCATAAGTTCAGCACAATAACTCAATGCTGAAGCAATCTTGACCAAACAATGTTCGAGTGTCTTCGGTGTCCTAAAGAAGTGCATTGATTTTGAAGTCAAGAGATCAAAGATCAACTAAAATGGCTGGATGAAAGGTGATACTAAGAAATCTCTAGAATGATTGTTTTAACGTGACATCAGTTGGATAATGAAAGTATGCTTAACTGAGAGACCAGATCTAGGAAATGGGAGTAATTTAATCGTTTCACCCTAAGTTTGTTCAAGAAAATTTAATTTTTCTCATAGAAAATGTCCATTTGCAGACCAAGAGAAGACTATTTTTAAAAGTTTACCATTGAAATGACTGGTTCGGTTATTGAGCCAGCCATTCCAGTGGTAAATTTTCAAAAATATTCTTCTCATGGTCAGCAAATGGACATTTCACAAGACCGCTGTAGAAGCTGTTTGGCCAACTCAAGTGTCAAAGGGTTGAAAATTAGAATGGTGGTGAACCCAGCACCCTTTCTAGAATGAACATACAACATGTAGCTAACAACAAGGGACTGTAGGACACTTTCTAGAATGAACATAACTAGCAACAAGGGACTGTAGGACACTTTCTAGAATGAACATACCTAACAACAAGGGACTGTAGGACACTTTCTAGAATGAACATAGCTAACAACAAGGGACTGTAGGACACTTTCTAGAATGAACATAGCTAACAACAAGGGACTGTAGGACACTTTCTAGAATGAACATAGCTAACGACAAGGGACTGTAGGACACTTTCTAGAATGAACATAGCTAACAACAAGGGACTGTAGGACACTTTCTAGAATGAACATAGCTAACGACAAGGGACTGTAGGACACTTTCTAGAATGAACATAGCTAACAACAAGGGACTGTAGGACACTTTCTAGAATGAACATAGCTAACAACAAGGGACTGTAGGACACTTTCTAGAATGAACATAGCTAACAACAAGGGACTGTAGGACAATTTCTAGAATGAACATAGCTAGCAACAAGGGACTGTAGGACACTTTCTAGAATGAACATAGCTAACAACAAGGGACTGTAGGACACTTTCTAGAATGAACATAGCTAACAACAAGGGACTGTAGGACACTTTCTAGAATGAACAGAGCTAACAACAAGGGACTGTAGGACACTTTCTAGAATGAACATAGCTAACAACAAGGGACTGTAGGACACTTTCTAGAATGAACATAGCTAACAACAAGGGACTGTAGGACACTTTCTAGAATGAACATAGCTAACAACAAGGGACTGTAGGACACTTTCTAGAATGAACATAGCTAACAACAAGGGACTGTAGGACACTTTCTAGAATGAACATAGCTAGCAACAAGGGACTGTAGGACACTTTCTAGAATGAACATAGCTAACAACAAGGGACCGTAGCACACTTTCTGGAATGAACATAGCTAACAACAAGGGACTGTAGGACACTTTCTGGAATAAACATAGCTAACAACAAGGGACTGTAGGACACTTTCTAGAATGAACATAGCTAACAACAAGGGACTGTAGGACACTTTCTAGAATGAACATAGCTAGCAACAAGGGACTGTAGGACACTTTCTAGAATGAACATAGCTAACAACAAGGGACCGTAGCACACTTTCTGGAATGAACATAGCTAACAACAAGGGACTGTAGGACACTTTCTGGAATAAACATAGCTAACAACAAGGGACTGTAGGACACTTTCTAGAATGAACATAGCTAACAACAAGGGACTGTAGGACACTTTCTGGAATGAACATAGCTAACAACAAGGGACTGTAGGACACTTTCTAGAATGAACATAGCTAACAACAAGGGACTGTAGGACACTTTCTGGAATGCACATAGCTAACAACAAGGGACTGTAGGACACTTTCGAGAAGAACTTGGCTAACTACAGGGGATGGTGACTTCAGAGACCTTTCTAGAATGAACCTGTATTTAACTACAAGGGACAGTGACTGCAGGCCCAGAACACTAATTATATGGTATGTTAACAAACAGGCCCATCCTGGAATGAGCATGGTTACCTACCAGAGAGTGACACTGTGTTGACCATGGGCCGAGGCCCTTTTCAGAATGAACATAACTCCTATAAACAGTGACATTTGTCAGTTGAGATAACAATATGATAATCAACAAACCTCTATCTTGGCTAAGGCTCGCACTTTCCTCTTTTCACTGCATACCAGCGAAGGTGGTCGTTTTGGTAATGGGAAAAGTGGAGCGGATACTGCCATTATAATCCTCCTCTCCCATGGTCCAGGCTTGACTTTAGGAATAAATGGCTTCCTATGTCGTACCTGCTGACATATCGGCGGAACAAACACGGAAACTGAAAATAAATAATTTGAAAAAATCATTACAATTAACCTTTGAAATTCCAGCATCTTAATTAAAAGACAATGATATAGGAAAGTGTTTGAATCTATTGTAAGTAATTCGACGGGAACCTGTTGCTACCACAAATTCTTTATGATGTTAAACAGTTCTGTATGATATGCTGTTTACGAGAACACTGGTAAATAATTGTGAGTATTTTCATTAAAAAGAGCATTTTCACCCAAAATCTTGGACCGACATGTATATAGGTTTATCTTGCAAAAGGCATATCTACCCATCAGAAAGAAGCCACAGGTCAAGTTTCATTATATTATTTTTAAAGCGATTCTGTATGATATGCTGTATATGAGAACATTGACAAAAATCATGGGTCTTTGCATTAAAAAGCCCATTTTCACGCCCAACTCTTGGACTTATATAATTTTCTGAAAAAATATGTTGGTAAATTTTCTGGAAAATTTTCTTTTTGGGAAATTTTCCGACTCACAACTCTAGTAAGGGCTAGACTTCCTGTGATAGGCAGAACGTTACCTCATAGAAATCCCCTGGTACAATGCAAAACAAAAAACTGCAAGCGGCGGCAACTGTCAAACTAGAAACATAATGCAAGAAACAGTATGTGGGAGAAACTCTACGCACCTTCAAAATACGCATTCAAGAACACCTACATTCCATCACCAATCTCTACCAAAACGAGAGATATGACATCCCTGTTTCAAGGCATTTCAATAGACCTGGACATTCTAGAATAGACATGTAATTCAAAATAATCCAAGTCTTCAGAATAATCCAAGTCCCATCCTCAGATCCTGAGGATGAAGCCTCCACTAAATGGAAGCGACAGAAGGAATGCCATTGGATTCACTAGCTCCACACAATGGTGCCAATAGGTATCAACCTAGCATGGTAAGGGTCACCAGCTTCCCTGGGTCAACTCGCAGACAATAGGCGGACAGACTCAGTACGTTGTTATCACCCTATAGTGCACATAAATCAACAACTGTTTTTATTTCATCCTAGTTCTGGCCGTCACTGTAAGTTTGGGTTTTTAGCAGGTTTTGGCGGCTTTGACATTCATGTTTTAAGAACTAAAACACAGTTTGAAGATATCGTTAAAAAGGGCAAGGCAATGTTGCCGTAACGACTTTCATAATTTAGGGGCGCCAAGGCAATGTCTTAGGACATCAATGCAGACTATGCCTCATGAGGAAGGGCATGAAGGCAACATTTCGACTTTATCATGCAATCATAATCAAGAAGCCTTTATTACCCTTCTAGAGTACACACATTACAGTCAGAGTATGTTCAGTGTTACTATCTACATTTGGATGACTACATTTACTTTGGATACTTTATTTATCTGTCTGTATGATGGGCACCAAGGCAATAGTGGAGGACATCTAAGGCAGTTGTTGCCTTAAAAAGATGGCAAAATGGAGGGGTACCGAGGCAAGAGACATGGGTAACCGAGGCAATTGCCTTGGTTTATTTCAAGCCCTGCTAAAAACTAAAATTGTTTGGAATCTGTTTGAACTTTGTCTTTTCCAATCCTTTATCTAAAAACAATATATGCACAAATGGCATTTGCTAGCTACCCGTACATAGCCATGATTTATACTATTCTTTGTATTTATTCCTTTTATAGGAGCAGTCCAAAAGTGAGATTTATTAGTTCTAAATCAGAAAGTTTGAAATTGGATGAAATAAGGGTCATTAATTCAAAGTTATGGAATTTTGTCCCATACATAACAACATAGCTGCATGTGTTATGTATGGGACAGTGTATTTTCTAGCAAACCTCACAATGCGCTATACTGGATTTTAAGCAGTTTTTCACTTTTCTGTCATTCCTATGTGACAGAGCAACAGAACGGAATGATTAAACATTGACTTGAAGCTTTAGCGTAAAAATAAAATATGGTGTTATGTATTGGACAAAGCACTTTTTCCTCAAATATTCTATCAGAGTTTGAACATCTGTAAATCCAGAAAAATGCAGATGTTACAAAAGCCATACACCTATTTAAAATAACAAGAATTCTGCGGAATTAAATGTCTCGCCTGTTGCATGTTTGTCACAGTGACCTTAACCTTTGATCTTGTGGGCTCAATGGGTCCAAATTAGTTCTGGCAGTATGAAGCAATTCTGAAATATAAATGTCTATGATTTGCTAAACGCAAAAACTTATTATTGAAAAATCAGAGATCAAATAGCAATGTCCTAATGACCTTAATGTTGAAATATTAAACAGAGTTCTGTATTAAGGTCACAGTGATCTTGACCTTTGAACTTGTGACCCCAAGATCATCATGCAGCTTCCTAACATCTTCTCTTCTTTTCGATCGCTGGTATCACACTTGGAGAGCCGTTCTCAAGATGAAATCTGTGGTTTTCTGCAGTTCTTCCACAGGCCCATACAGCTTTTCAAGAAAAGAGGTTGACAAAGGCCAGATCTCTTCTCTCAGCAGCTGATACGTACTGCACCATTGAAGTATGTGCTCTGTGGTCTGTTCTGCTTCTCCACAAGGACAAGCGGGCGATGTCGTAAGGTGGAACCGCCTGTACATGTGTTGGTTTAGTCTGTTATGTCCAGTTCTGAGACGAAAAATGGTCACTTGCTCTGGCCTCAAGAGATGATGGTAGGCATCGTCTGAGTGAGGTGTTCTATAGAGTGACTTGATGATAGTCTTCATCTCTGTATGTGTAACCATGTTTTCTATCTGATTCTCTTCTGCACCCACCTTTGCCATCTTGTCTGCTTCCTCATTTCCTTGGACTCCACAGTGTGAGGGGATCCACTGCAATGCTATCCGAAAGCATTTGATGGTTTGTAGTGCTTCTTCAAGTTGTGGCAGCTTACCTTTGGTGATAGCCTCAAGGACGGAGCGGGCATCAGATAAAAAGACAATCTGTGCAATAAGGTCTGCTGTTCTGCTGATGGTATTAGCTGCATGGACCAGTGCTTCGACTTCAGCTCTGTAGTTTGTGCAGTGTTTGCCTGTCGGTATTGCAGCTGACTCATGTTGTCCGTTTGGATACTGTATGTGCAGTCCGGCACCTCCGCTCCTAATTGCATCTTTGGCTGATCCATCTGTTTAGATCCTTATCCATGTATCCTGAAGGTACATTTCTTCCAGCATGGCTAGGGTCAGGGCCTTCTTGCTCACATCACTGTGTTCATCTTTGGTTGTGAGATGAGGTAATGTGGTGCGAATAGCTTTGCTCTCTAGTTTGTTTTCCCAGGGTGGAGGATCAAGGGTGTGGTTTGGGTCTTCTATTTGTGCTGGCAACATTTCTTGGTGTTTCCTTTGAAGTGCTTTTGTCTCTTTCACAAAACTTGATCTTTTACGTCTTCCTGATGACAACTGTGCTTGCCTGATCTTCATCGGGTGATTGTTGAACGATTTGAACTTTGCAGCTTCCTAACATTATATGCAATCACAGGGTCTGAAATAAGGATAGTCAATTTGATCTGACCCCCCTCCCCACCCAGAAAATTTTGAAATCTAGATGCTCTCAGAGGCCATCTCCTGCATTTCTGGAGAAAAATATGGGTTTTCAGTTGGCTGTGAAATTGTTATATTTTTTACCCATTTTGTCATGAAAAAGTCAAATAGACTAAAACATTTTCAGGAGAAAATGCATAAAGATAGAACAATTTCATAGTCAACTGTAGGACCCAGAAAATGAGGAGATTACTATGTCATGGAAAATATGTTTTCCAGCACCATGCCGTGCCCCTCCCCTTTCCAATCCATGATAATCATGCCATGGGACAGTAGTTCGCTGGACAAGCAATCCATGATACTCATGCCATGGGACAGTAGTTCGCTGGACAAGCAATCCATGATAATCATGCCATTTCAAGCCATGGGACAGTAGTTTGCTGGACAAGCAATCCATGATAATCATGCCATGGGACAGTAGTTCGCTGGACAAGCAATTCCATCTATTTTGTTAACACTATTAGTGTTTTTATTTCCGTAACAGGAGGAAATATCATATTATACGAGAGGCCCAAGGGGCCTGTATCGCTCACCTGGACAATAGATATTTCAACTAGAAGGCTCTTTATCAACAAGATGGCCAGCAAACCATTTATCTGAGTTTTGAAAATTGCAAATTTGATATCAGAATACCCAAAAACATATATAAAAACAATTTCGGCCTCAACATCCATCAAATAAAAAAATCCAATATGGCCACCAAACATGCTATATTTTGATTGGCCCAAGGCAGCCATGTTTTTTGACGGATCAACTTCTCTTGAACAAACTTTGATGGCCCTTAGGCCCTAATCATATCTGTCTAATTTTGGCCCGATCCCTTCAGCGCTTCTGGAGAATAAGTTATTTTCGCTACAACTAGGTCAACCAAGATGGCCGCCGAACCAATTGACCAATCAAGTTCCCTTGCCATAAATCATATTTCATGAGGTTTGCATCAATCCCCCAAGCCGTTTCGGAGAAGATTTTTAAAGACGTTTCCTAAAATCGCCCTAAATCCAAGATTGCCACTGGTCTAATTGGCCGATCGGGTTCATTTGAACAAACTTATATCTCTATTCCCTATGAATGCTTCCTCCCAAATATAACTGAAATCGGCCCAGTGGTTCTCGAGAAGAAGTCATTTAAAGAATTCCCCATTGCTTTACTATGGGCCATTGCTTTACTATGGGAGCCTTTGGCGGGAAAACAAACCAAGATGCCAGCCAAACCGTTTATCCGACAGTCTCGAAAGTGACATATTTGAACTCGCCACACTGATAAGCATATATAAAGCAATTTTCGCCATCAAACTACACCAAATATAAAAAAAGCCAATATGACCTAGAAACGCTGAATTTTGATTGGTTGATGGCGGCCATGTTTTTTAATGAACAAATTCCCTTGAACAAACTTGAAAGGCGCTTGGTCCCTAAGCATATTTACAAAATTTCAACTCTATCCCTTCAGCGGTTCGGGAGAAGTGGTCTGTGGTGTAATAAGTAAATAACAACGCCAGTAATTCGCGCATTCTATAGATTCCCGGATAATACACCGAAAGGTGGTACGCCAGACATTGGCGGAAACTCCAAGAACAGAACAGTACCCATCATACCCGTTTTCTTACCAGTTACCAGTCTAGAATTATTTTGGAAATGTTACGAAAACTGGTAACTCTAAAAAACAATGACACTACAATTTCTCATAAGGACATGGGGATGGGTGTAAATCAGTATAGAATGAGCTGGCGATGATGGCACATAAAGATGGCTAGAAGAGCTGTGTCTGCTAAGATACTCGGATACGTTGATGGCGAAAACTGGTAACGTATCATTAACACTGAAAATATCAAAAAGATATTCCTCAATTATCATTCGATCAATAAAATATGAAACATGAGTTGTACGTGCTATCGAGTTATAGACAATGAAGTAATATTCGACAGGAATGTAAGCAAAGGCTTCACCTTGTTTTATTTTTATGAGCGCTGACATTTTGATTCTCGTGAATTCTCGTTGAAATCTCGCAAGAAACCGAAAGACGCTCGTTGAGAGAGAGAGAGAGAGGGAGAGGATAGACTTGTGTAAATTTTACTATAACAAACACATTACACCTTATGACCTTTGCTGTCATATTGATCGAATACGTAAGCTAATTATTTCTGATAAAACTGAATATGCACCGGTTTTCATATAACAATTTAAACCATGTTTGATGTTAAAACCAGTTTTTGTATATAGATTTTTTTGGTTTTAAAAGGTTTTTTGGGTGAGTTATGTTGTGTGAGATGACCATAGACCACTATTATTAGCATTCGTCATTATTATTAACCCTTTGACACCCATACCAGCAGCTTCTGTAGTAATTTGGATTCTCTTGAACAAATTCATGGCTTAAAGGGTTAATTATCATTACCCATCCCAACCAATGATCAGCCCTCATCATTTCAATTTTCAGTTGTGTACATGTAACATCAACGTAGAATATCTTTGCCTGATTGAAACTAAGCCGTGTATAATCTTGCCAAGACAAGGAAAGTATCTCTGGCATCTTCCTCCCCTAAACTCTTTCCGACTATAGTTGTTTCGGCTTTTTTCTTCTTCTATCCTTACCATGCCAACCAAATTCCCCTGCTCATCCTGTAAGAGACCTGTTAGAACTAATCAAAAAGCCTTATTAGGCGACTTGTGTTCGGAGTGGGTTCACTTAAGATGTTCTAAACTCACTGCTTCTGATTATCTCCATCTTGAGATACTGAAGAACAATGACAAGTTAAATAATTTCCTAGATAAGAGTGCACACGAGTTTGGAATTATTGGAATTACAGAGACTTGGCTAAAAGTAAACTCACCTACTACTCTAGTTAACAAGAATAACTATACATTTATCGAAAAGCACAGATCTGACATAATTAACAAGGATGGTGGAGGTGGTGTAGGCATGTACATAAAAGACAATATTCAATTCATTTTGCGTGAAAACTTTTCCATAATGGAAGAATACATTGAAACAATATTTATCGAAATTCCGATTCAAAAAGGTAGAAATAAAATTGTTGGCACAATCTACAGGCCTCCTGACAGTGACAACAAACAATTCATTGAAGCTTTGAGCAGAATTCTGGATACAATACAAAAGGAAAATAAAACAGCCTACCTTATGGGTGATTTCAATATTGATCTGCAGCAACAGAAATGTTGTCATACCAAAGACTTCATTAACTTATTAAACACCTACTTTTACTATCCGACAATAACTAAACCAACTAGAATAACAGAATCTACGGCGACCGTCATTGACAACATATTCTGCAATAATATTAATCGCAATATCAGTAATTTTTGTAACTGATATCTCAGATCATTTACCTATATTTCTCCTAGAAAAACAACAAGCATACCAGAAACAATTCGAACTGGAAAAATTTAAGTGCAGAGATTACTGTCAGGTCAACATTGAAACATTCAAAAGATCTATGTCAGAGGTCGATTGGAGCATTCAGTCTTGTGAGCATGCCTACAACAAATTTCATGACATCTGCACGACTATTTTTTAACAAAGCTTTTCAATGAAAGAAAGTAAAAAATATAAGCATAACCCAACTAAACCTTGGCTTACAAGTGGATTAATAGCTGCCTGTCATACAAAACATCAGCTCTACTTAACATTTATGAAGTGTCAAACTAATTACAATGAAATTCAGTTTAAAAAATATAGAAATAAATTAGATCAAATAATAAAAACAGCTAAGAAAACATATTATCACAAGAAATTTGAACAGTCCAAAAATGACATAAAAGAGACATGGAAAACCATTAAATCACTTTTAAACAAGACCAATACGGCACAACAGACACAATTTCTTCACAAGAATAAGGTCATTACCGATAAATTCGAAATTGCCAATGGATTCAATGATTATTTCGTAAATATAGGACCAGAACTTTCGAACAAAATTCAATCAACATCCGAGAAAAAATTTTCTGATTACCTTACAGGCAGCTATCAATCATCATTCTTCGTTAACCCTACTAGCACTGAAGCGATCTTTAACGTTCTAAACAAACTCAACCCAGCCAAAAGTGCCGGAATCGATGGTTTTAAGTGGCGCATTTATAAAACCTGTGTTATGGATATCCTTATCCCACTTAGTCACATTTGCAACTTATCCCTAGCACAAGGCATTTTCCCATCAAAAACTAAAAATAGCACATGTTACACCAATTTATAAAGCCAAGGATTCTACTAACTTCTCAAACTATAGACCAGTCTCCATACTTCCACTTTTCTCCAAGTACTAGAGCGCCTTATGTACAATCGACTGGCAAATTACCTGGACAAAAAGTCAATTTTATACAAATCGCAATATGGATTTCGTGAGAAACATTCAACAATGCATGCAATAGTCGAAATGACAGAAAAAATTATTGAATCACTGGAAAAAACCCAAAGTATAATAGGCATGTTCTTGGACCTTTCAAAAGCTTTCGACACTATCAACCACCAGATCTTACTAGAAAAACTTGCCTATTATGGTATAAGAGGCAGTGCACTCACCTGGTTCCAGAACTACCTAAGTAAAAGAACACAATGCGTACAATATAATGAAATATGCTCTGAAAACAGGCAATTAACTTGTGGTGTTCCTCAGGGATCTATTCTTGGCCCATTGCTGTTTCTTCTTTACATGAATGATCTACCTAACATATGCAAGCACATGTCACTAATACTGTTCGCTGATGACACAAATGCTTTTTGCTGCGATGACAACATAGACACCTTATACAGAAAAACAAATAAGGAAATGGAAGAAATTACTGACTGGTTTTCAATAAACAAATTATCGCTGAATGTTGACAAAACAAATTATTTGTTATTTACAAACCTCAAACTAAAAAAAGATGAAATTCCAAAAATCTACATAAACAAAAAAGAAATTGAGGAGGCCCTATTTGCCAAATTCTTGGGAGTATATTTGGATAAACATTTGACCTGGGCTAAACAAATCGAGATGGTAATAGCAAAGGTGGCAAGAGGCATAGGTGTCATACAAAGACTAAAACCTTACATGACACCAGCTACAATTAAAACTCTATACTGCACCCTTGTTCTTCCGCATCTCACCTACTGTAACGCTATCTGGACGAATACACACAAAAGCAACCTAACAAAACTACAAAGTCTACAGAAAAAGGCACTAAAACTCTTTTCTAAACCAGCAAAGGGCCAGAATATATTCAAGTCAGAAAAGCTATTAAAACTAAAGGACATAGGCAAACTACAGATGTACACCATCGTAAAGGAGTTTCACCACAATACATTACCACAATCCATAGCCTCCAATTTCACACTAAGCACAGACATCCACAAACACAACACTAGGACAAAACACAATTTACACACTCAATTTACACGAACAGAAATAGGAAAACGACGAATTACAATAGCAGCCACAAAACTATGGAACAGCACCAGTACAAAAATACGCGATAGCATATTAAACCTGAAATCCTTTAAGAAGATTGCCAGGGAATCTATGATCGACAAATACTAAATTAATATATTTATACCTGATGGTCACAGATTCTCTGCTAATTAATAATAATACAAGCCTAATGACATTCCACCACCACCACAACCACTATAGATAAACTAACCTAACCTAATAATTGAAGTAAGAAGTCTAAACACAAACATACTTCACAGTTTACTTTCACTACTACTACACCTAAATAACCCACAAACGATCAACGCATCTATTGATTCTTAACAAACTCTAACCATCTCAACTTTATATTACAGTGATGAGCTCTTCCCTGCCCCCCCCCCCCCCCACCCTCAGTAGCATACAAAAGTCCTATATAATAATAAACCACTCCAAACTAAATTTAAATAAAATGAGATAATGATGTAATTAGGGAGTATATGTATAATATATGTTTAATTAAGTCAAGTTAAGCAAATATGTATGAGTGTATTTAAATATTAATGCCATAAATATGTGTTTGAATGCCGTGTGTTTTATGTTTGTGCACATAGTGGCATATATCTATGTAAACATCAAAGAAGGGACAGCCCTACCCACTCACTGCCTAATGGAAGACATATATGTATTAAATACATGTATATATGATATATATATCAAAGTTTATGTCCGAACTCCACAAAACAAACCAAAATAGTCCTGGAC
>CM067359.1:529446-564446 GCA_034401795.1 Chaetoderma sp. LZ-2023a
TAGTGAAGCCATAATTAATGTGATGCACGCTGGTTTATGTGAAGACGGGTCGGATGATTTCTGAAGAATTCACAGGTCACCATCTTATGTAGGTCCAAAGATACTGAATTGATAGTTGCGGCTTTATTTATGCGGGCCTTCTGCTAAAGTCTAACCTACCATTTAGTTGTTAGATACGTTTCCAAGCTTTGGCCGCAAGTGCCAGGGATTCCTACCTATCTATTGACACATATGTCTAACTGGTGAAGATGCCAAGCTTCCGGAAGATCGCCCCACATAGCATCTTCCTCAGAAAGACAGCGTGCATACATCTTACGGAGCGACAGCTCCCGAATCATGTGACGATCCGGTCACCATTGCACCACAACCACATATAAAATCACTAGGACAATTTACAGTTCCCATAAGCAATTTAGAAAGCACAATAGTATTTATGGTGGGGAGTAAGAGACCGATATCCATTATTTAGTGACCTTCCTGTGAGGGTGTGGTGGGTTCTAAGACCCACCCAGTCACTATACCGAGTTGGATGGAGATTTGCGTCTCGTCCGTCACCCGTGTGTTACGGAATTAACATTTAACATGTCATTAGGGTTAAGTTCCAGAATGCCCAGAGATGCACTGCTGGCTGGTTTACATAATGTAATTTCTTTTCGCAGTGCTTCCTACATTGGCGAGGGAATCTAAACTAACTGGTATCCGAAGATACTGGGGGAGCGTATGTAAATCAACACTTTAGTTATCACCACTCGGAAACCCCAATAGTTTCCCAGAGTCGGATCCTGCCAACGTGTCGATTGGGAGTCCAGACACTTATTAAGCCATGCGGCTGGAGGAGCGTAGAAAGAGACAATCACTCGATATTAATAAGAGGCCCTACGGTAATTGGTCAATGTATACAATCTAGCCGGTGTGCGGTGTTACATATCCACTACAGCCAGAAAAGAGGCGTACACAATGTGTCTCTTACGGAGAGATTGCCCTTAACCACTTTAAGCCTATCCTATCGAGCTAGAATAGCCAGGTTTAGTCGGTCACATGTCAGGTTCGAGCATGGTGAGCATGATCTGTGACCTCAGTGTAAAATTGATGCTGGGGGTAGTAGTGATGCGGATATAATATAATGTTGCTGTATAGTATTGCCTAGCATACTGTGTCCTAGAGTTTTTATATGTAAACAAAACAGAATAACTAGGAAGGCTACTTGCCATATACATAACTAACTAATACAGTGCTGACAGTACATCAGGTCATAAGACCTTATGGTGCTTGTTAGTTGTACGCACACGGAAATAAAGATAATATATACAGTATGAAACCGAAAATATAAAAATGCGGTCTTTAAGACCGGGTAGGTACCTATTAGTCATCAGTACTTATTATGGAAATAATGAATAGTACAATAGTATAGTTACTTGAGTACCTATTGGCAATCAGTACAGTAAGAGTTCATGAATCACGGGACTGGATACGCCACAGTTGAGTAGCGCGAGATGGCACAATTCCGAATGCAGGGAAGATTTCTGCAGGCAGACTGTTGATGCGGCTCACTCTCAAGACGGTGAAGAAGAACAGTTATAGAAAGATGTCCATTAGATGGTCAGAATAACTGATACATAAATTTGCACAGTATGTTATAAAGTTTGCATCCGGTGATGGTAGTTTGAAAGTTGCCCATTAACAAGGAGGGCTAGAGTTGTAATTAGATATGCATGTAGATTAACCGGGATACACGGTGCGGGATACGTCGCATAGCTCTTGCGACGCACCAGGCAGAGTCCCACCAGACTGTGGTCTAAAAGTTAATTAACACATGCGACATGCTGCGTGGACGTTTGATACCACTTTTCAGCGTGGTCCGGAAGATCCGGTGAGTTATCCTTCAAGAATCACCTCAGCTCTACATCCTGGGGAATTACATCAGGGTCGCAAGGCCTATCCGCAAGAAGCTCCTCTGTGAGTGTTCCGGAAAAGGGAGTTCTTATATTAACTTAATTTGCCCTCGGATGGCTGTCCGAGAGATTTCAAAATTCCTATCATGTATGTCCAAGACTGCTCATCAGCACAGATCTCAATTCCGAATGGCACTGCTGTGATGTAGGTACCACAGTCAGTTAGCAGTTCTCCCATGTCTAACACTGCGCTGGTCCAGCAGTCTTGCTGACTGGGTCGGCTTCCACGCCGAAATGCTCTCGATTCTCGATTTCTGGCTCATTTTATACTACTCGTGACGTCAGGGGAAGGACGCTCCAGCCAATCAGAGTGTGAGCAGTAGCCAATCAGCGTGCAGCTAGAAACGGTCACGTGGCTATCACGTGAACAGCGCATTCCCCATTCAGTTAATGCATACATGTGTGTACGACGTCAAAGCAATATTTTGAAGATAATTTAAACGAGACTTTTAATGATAACTCGGCCATTTCCGATCCGATTTTAAAAAGGTAAAGTGTTCTGTAATTCTCGTTTCATTGCGGTCCTGATCCGTACCAAGAACGACGAGAATAGTGTGATTTGAAGAAAGCACTAGTACCAACTCGATGCACTATAAGCCTACATGCTCTCCTAATACTGACACGTGTTGTCAGGGAAGCGCTGTCGCACGCGCATGCGCACTACACATTCTTACGGACTTGGCCGTTTTAACGAACCCTCTCTCATAAGGCTTTATACATGCATACTATCTTACTCAGGTGGGCGTGCTTCGAACGTTCCCGGAGTGGTCATCCCGTTATCCAGCCTAGCTGGACGGTCCATACCCGTCCGGTCGATCCGTGCTACAGTACATTTTCAAAAATACTCTTCTCTACAAATAGACACTGGCTAAAAACTAAATTTTCTTTACCATTACCCCTTCAATGATTAAGCTCACGAAGAAAAATTCGGTGTTAGCTTTACAAAAATAGTCTTCTAAAATTAAAATATCTTGAAAAGTATCGGCCATCAAAATGTTTAATTGATATATTAAGTAGTATTTTGATGCACTGTTGACACAAAAGCGGTTAACAAATGCGCAAACTTTTCCAAAATATAACAAGTAATATGTTGTCTATTTTGAAACAAATTTTTGCTGAAAGCTGTTGCTGCGACTCAACAGCTTACATGCAGGCTATTGTTACTATTATATCGGTATACTCAATGATATTTTAGAGATATGAATGTTAATCCACCTAGCGCTCTTTGTATTTCATCTGCAGGCATAATATGTCACCTCATAATACAGCCAAACCAGCAGGGGCGATCACTTGCCCGAAACTATTGTACCACTTACAAAGACAAACTAGTGCACGTAATAGAGCCGCAGACCCCCCCCCCCCCCCCCCCCACATCCCACCCCACCACCACCACCACCAGCCACCACATTAGATCTCCAGAAAGGTAGGTGCATGGTCTCTTCGTCAGGTGTCATTATCTTATTCAATAAATAATATATACTAAGCATAAAAAACTCATATCAATTAAAATTCTACTTTGGGACGTTTGTCAAAGCAAGTGCTTATATAACGACCTTCGTATTGTATCAGCCAACCAGCCCACCCACCCACCAACCTATGCATCTATCTACCTGCATATTCGCCCACCCACTAACCACACACACACACACACGCACGCACGTACGCACGCACGCACGCACGCACGCACGCACGCACGCACGCACACACACACACACACACAGTATCCATTCCTGGCCAGTACCATTGAGTACCCCTGGTCATTTTGTCCAAGCTAAATTATCAGTGTCCAGAATCAGTCTAGATACCCATACAGGGTGGTATTTTAACCCATCGACATGTCGAGGGGATAATCTGTGGGTGTGCGAGGATAATCTACAAATCGATGCCAGCCACGTTCCCTGCATTGTCAGTATGTTGACAAACACTACCAGTTCCGCGTGTAAAACGAGCTGTCCCTATCCAATGATACTAGCAGCAGATTATTCAAGGGACAATATATGGAGATGGTGCTGAAAAACTTTTGGGGAGACGGTTAAAATGCATTGCGCGGGTGAGGGAATGGTGGAACAGGAACTTTCCAATGGTGTGTATGTGTTAAATCCTAGCCGATGTGCATATAGTGGATCTAGTTGGCACTACAGTCCCATTATGGCCTATGAGCACTGGTATCCCAAATTGATGCCAGTACTGAATATGACGAACATTGACGTAATGGACATACTGAAGGTCAAGTTAGTAAGTCTAGTACCTTTATCAGAAATAGATATCGACGCTATCAACATTGTGGTATCAACGTGTTAGGGCATAACTCTCTTATTGTAATTGCTTTATCTACATGTATTATTATATTCTTTATATTATTTGTTTCATATCGGTGTGGCGTCCTACCGAGTCTTAGCGGGTTTAAGATGATGCTGTACCGATGAGGAGACTCGGAGGAGCTCTGGGCAGAAGCATGACTGGGTCCGTACGCCGACGAAGGCTGATCAACTGAGGCGGGGTGACGAAGAACCAACGATGGTGACGAGCACAATGGAACGTAGCTTGGGACCACCTGTACTGACAACTCCAATAATGCAGATCCCGGGTGTCTCTTTTGGTGCACCATTTTAAGTAAAGTACCCAATTGGTACTATAAGTGTCCGACCGACACATTTTTGCATTGTAATGTATTTTGTACTTGTTCACTGTAGTGTTCATTTTGTTGTACCTGCGTGGCAGCATAGATTTCACTTTATGTAGTTTTTTGTCTAATGGTTCTGCCGTGCCGGATATACTTCATCATCATTATTATTTTATCCTATTATGTACATAAATTTTATTTTGTTATTATTGTGAGTAACTGCATGATTACGGAATAGTAGTAGGCATGCTGTTATGGTTTACGTATTGATAATCGCATAAGTATATTGACTCGATAATATTATTCTGTGGTTTTAGTTTTGCATGTGTTATGTTAGATGTTGTAGATTGTATTTATAATTGAGATGACATGGTAAATTCTCCATGAATGGTCAAGGCTGGGGAGAGATTAGAGTGCTGTTGATAGAGCACAACAGTTAAATGAGCATTCGTATGATGGTTGTTTAACTTCGGTCGGTGGGCATATGTAGATATCCGGATTCGGATCTGGGGATTTTGAGGAAGTAGCTAGCCTCAAGATTGTCGGTTCATGTCTTAAGCATTATTTGCATATGACCGCTTGACATGGCGAGCATGACGCCTAAATCTTCTGTTAATCTTTTTAGTAGTCTTTTTGATAAATTCATCTCAGTTATAAATGTCTGCGTCACGACAGCGTCATCATGATTTATATACAGCGTTTATGAGAAACCATTTATGTAAATATGTGTGCGTGTGTATGTGTGCGTTTGAACATGTACGCACCTGTTTTTATTTATGTAACAAATAACAGTTATATAGATAGATGAACAGGATGACCTAGTCAGGAGCGTGTGATGTGGTAACCTATTTTAGGCTGTGTGCTGGAATACGGTATACGTTTAAGTTATGAGTAAAGGATGGACAAACAGACAAGAAGGAAGGAAGGATAGTAGAAGGAAGAATGAACATTTACTTTAGCGATGGCGTGGGTCTATAGTGAAGACAGCAAGTGTCATTGTTAATAAATGCAGCGTGAATGGAATTAAATGGATGAAGGAATTACTCACCTTTGGACAGCAACAAATGCAAACTATTTTGAATACAATTTGTAACAACAAATGCAAACCTTCGTAACGACAAACGCAAAATATTTGTTAGTTCATAACAATGACTGCATGGTGTTATAGAATTTATCCGAAATCCAAGCATGGTTAGTTAGGCCTGCATGAAATACCGGTTTTGTTATTACTAAATGAATTTTGATGCTACGCATATTGGCGGTTGTATATAAAATGCGGCTGAAGATTGACTATTTCAATATGGGACTGTTTTAGGAACAATCGTAGCTATTTAAGTAGTCAATGCTTGGTAACGTACAGTAGGAAATGATTATTTTAAGAACTTTATGACTGGAAATATCCTGAATAGAGACAGTGGTTAAATGACCAGTTTTCTAGTATGATACAACTTTATCAGGTGCTGCTGACGCATGTGCTGTGTGGGCTACGGATTTTCCCGTGACCAGATCCGTAGTATGTGCTAAGTCTCAGATCACCAAATGATGAGGTTCTGTGGTGCTGTGACCGTCATGTTGCCAAAGCCTAAATAGACAAACCATGTATGAGCGAATCCTAGGGATTCAGGTAGAAGTCCGTGACCAAGCTGTCAAGCTGAACAATAACACACAACTATGCTTGGAATCACATCGTAATGTCAGTATGGTGCAATATCAACAAGAAGATGTGATATACCCTTCAGAACGGTTCCAGTGAGAACTAGTCAGAACCAGTCAAACACACGCATCTTCAAGAGAGTTTGTGGGGATTCTATTGGGTAAGCAATGAGGCGTGACCAATCAGAATCTGGACTACTTCTTTTGCTCCTGTTGTGTGATGATAGTCTTCTTCTTCTTCTTTTCGTTCGCTGATCATACCGCCAGTCCTGTAAGTGACTATCGACATGATCATAAGCGTTAAGTGCGTGGATCCATGGTTTATTAGAGTGCGCCGTGCGGCCTGGAACCTCCGTCTTCAGCACTCGAGGTTTCTGTCAGGGTTACCTCACCCTTACCTCCTTTAGTCGCCTCTTACGACACGCAGAGGATACGGAAGGTGTATTCTAAGCCCCACCTACAGGGCAAGTGTGATGATAGTGTTGAACACCCTTTTGTCCTATATAAGACGTTGTCGACAGTGCTTCGACATCACTCTGTCATTCGATGATCCTGAAGTCAGTGTACATCTTTGTAAACATCTGTTTCAGTATTTAAGTTAGTTACTCTCTGCAATTATTGTGTTTATCAATTGAAAATTGGGAACCAAGTTTGTATAGTTACAGTTTAGATTTATTTACAGTCTGCAATACGACATATTTGCTTCATTCAGTTATATCAGTTAATAAAAATATATTCGTTAAATCTATGATTAAGTGTTAAGTTCAATCTGTGATTAGAGAAAGACACTTCGTCATTTCTGAACCCAGATAATCTTCTGCAGTCAGATACAAGCCCGATACGTCTACATAATCAAACCATTATCAGTTTAGCATCATGTTTAGTTCCGAATCCGTGTTCCCGACTTCTCAATGTGGCATTTATTTTAGCTATACACACCATTGCCCACCCACCCACCCCCACCCCCACCCCCCTCATAGCATATATTTTTGTTTTTCTTATTCAATAGGTCGCACTGAGCGTTGTACGGTAGAGAGAAGTTAAATATGTCCATTTACACTGATATATCACTGACACTTAACTTCCTAATGCAGCTTCAGCGACTGGGCATTCAACTTGAAACTATCCAAGTAATCGACGATGAGTAAGAATAGAACAAGTGTTCATCCAACAAACGTTTCCAGTTTATGTATCTATTATTACTGTATTCTGCGGCTGTAGTAGTAGAAACATCCTACAGTTGTAATCAGTCCTTCGCTTTGCCCACTGTGTCTTGTCCTCAGCCGAAATGTTTAGCTTGCTCAGGTCCATTCTTCATTTGACTGTACCGAGTACTTCTTTCTTGATGTCACCTTAATAGTATAGACCCTCGGTACACGGCACCTTTGATAGGGTGTTATCGATCACCTGACTCTTTAAATATGGGTATGAGCATGACCACTTCATAATGGGTGTGGCTCAGGCCCATATAAGGAGTGTCACGCGAGGTAGCTAAAAGTGTTGTGTACCGAGGGCAAGGGTTTTTCAGTATTAATGGTTATATGTTAACCCCACACCTCCCCCTATCGTATGACTCCTTCCACCCTAAGAAGGATGGTGTGCTAATTCATAAGGGGGGGGGGGGGGGGTTGTGGTAGATCCATTAACACACGTCTTGGTATACCCAGTAGGGAATTGGTAAAGTTAGTACTGAAATAGTAGATGTGAATTCTCTGGCTGGCTGTGAGCAAGTGATACCGGAGATAACTGGTTGAGGGCTAACATAGATTGAGCTGTCAATCATTTTTCATGCTCGCTTCTGATTGGCTGTCAGAATCTGCTGACTACGTAGACCGCAATTCTGATTGGCTGCTCGGTAGGCGGCAATATGGAAATGCTCTGCTCAGTAGACGGCAATATGGAAATGCTCTGCTCCTTATATGGCAATATAGAAATGCTCTGCTCACATCTGATTGGCTGTGAGAATCTTATGAAAATGCTCTGCTTGGTCGGCGCCACTTCTGATTGGCTGGATCAGTAGGCACTATATGTTAATAAGCTTATTTTGTTGATTTAAATTAAATCTAAAAAACCTGGGGTTTTTATCAATGGCTTTGGCGCCCTGTCAGAATGATTGGTTGTTTCCCGCTCTTTTTGCAGCGGTGTTTGCATTTTGG
Organism: Chaetoderma sp. LZ-2023a; assembly: GCA_034401795.1. NCBI lineage: Eukaryota > Metazoa > Mollusca > Caudofoveata > Chaetodermatida > Chaetodermatidae > Chaetoderma > Chaetoderma sp. LZ-2023a. Next base: position 537,831 of record CM067359.1, read on the forward strand.
CGCCAGTATAGTTGATGATTGTTTCGCACTGCAAGTGCTCCATAACAGATTTCTAAAAGCAGAAATTTGTAAAAATGTTAGTTCATGTTCTGATGTAATAGAAATATTGTAGTTGTTACACTTCCCCTTTAATATTAACCAAATTACAAAAACGTATATTACCGTCCATATACCTAAAATAAAGCCTTGAAATAAGGTTTACAACTCTCAAGTTACAACTGTCTAGTTTTTACCATTAGCTAAGTAATTGTTCCAATAATTGTGAAGTTTGAAACATTTTCCCCACAACGCTGTTTCCTTTACTTGTATGCTTACACTTGTGGGAATCATTAGTTTCTTGTGTATGCATTTTGAGTGCATCCCGCTCATTTTAGTGTTTGCATTTTGGCGCCCTGTCAGTATGATTAACTGTTTCCCGCTCTTTTTGCAGCTGTTTGCATTTTGGCGCCCTGTCAGAATGATTGATGGTTTCCCACTCTTTTTGCATTTGTGTATACATTTTGGTGCCATTTTTAATGGTCTGGCTCCTGATTGGTGTTTTGGTAAGCGGCATTTATGACTGGTAAACTAAAAATTTGAAAACTATAAAAACTAGGAAAAATCTTTCTTTCAATAACTCTTGTGAAACAAAAAAAATTTGTAAGTAGGGGACCTCTTGAAAAAGCGAAGAAACCATGAATATTACATATTTTCTAGGTTGCGTTGTATCCGTAGATCTCGGTCGTGGCCGTTATGTCAGAGTTATAAAAATTCATGGTGAAACAGTTATAGATATACATGAATTTAGCCGTATTGGTGGATACTCTACACAACGTGGTACTTATTTCAGTGCAAATTGTTTCAGAAAATTTTGTGAAAAGATATCATTATTTGAAGAAATTGAGCAAGAGGCGCGAGGGAAAGACGGCGTGAAAGAAACATTTTACACATATTGTCAATATCGGATTCTAGGATTAGCTACCCTTAGATCCGCCGAGTACGATATTGTATAATATTTAGTACTTGGAAAATATTGGCATATGTTTCCCAACACTGTGCGTTTGAAATCAAAGCGTTAATTTATCAATGGGGAATATTTATTACAGTATCATCACATTACGTCATTTGGGGATTCCAAGTTACAAGGAAATATAAGCCGTGATTGACAGGTCGGGCGCGAGGCGTGCATGAGCATGAATAGTGCGTAGTATTATTACAGCGCCGGGGGGGGGGGGGGGGGGGGATAATGACCTATAACGAGTACAAACATGTAGACTGAATGTCAGGATGACAGTTTGAATATTTTGTAGAGAATTGTTTTGTAAACGAATGGCTGGTAACTACGATCAGTATGGGCAGACAAATTATGCTAGTCATATTTGTAATCAGTCTGATTGAGTTAGGCGTGATTATCACCAACCAATCTAGTTTTGTCATTTCAGATGTTTTAATAGCCGTTTTGGGTTCACAGCTATAAATTACTAGAAATAAGTAGGCGGAGAATACCCGCGTCAGGCCAGACCGTAGAACTGGTTATAGTATTTTAATATAAGAACGGCACGGTAAGACAGTGGTGGATTAAATACTGAGAAGCTTTAAGGAGAGGTTCTCGCTAATTAATGCAACAGAGTCTCACGGGACCATTGTGTGAGATAAGATTATGATGGTGGTCAAGGAAGATTGCTGAATAACGGGAACGGCCATAATAGAGTGCTAAAGAAACCAGTTCTATGATTCACTACCGCGTGGTGCCTGATGCTGATTGCACAACTTGTGATCATCCTGGAATAACCCTACCGGGTTAAGGATCAGACACTAGTACGTCATGATGAGTGGTAACCATCCGTCGTCGTGACGTTATGAGAATTGTCCCATTGTGAAAGTAATTACAGCAGAATCCTACTTGGTTGGTTAACGCTCTTGTCACAACAAACCAAAAGGAGTGGGAGCACACAGTATGCGAGTTAAGGCTGTTGATGAGTCTTGTCAAAGCAAGCAAAGTTTACATTATCTGTCAGGAGCCATCACTCCCAAACTGGTTCCCACCAGTTCCAAGATTGCACAACGAGGGAGCAAGGGACCAATCAAAGTGCGAGTTTTAGGGGAAAATCCTTGGGATAGCCCAAAATGACGTCAGAGCAGAGGAACCACTTTATTTGTATATAAGTTGGTGTCTGCTCTGTTTTCGGTTACCATCGCGAGATCAGTAGTGTCTTTTCACCATCAGAAGATCCGAGTGGTAATCTTCATATTGATTACAAGTTAGTATAGTAAGCAGCTTATAATTATTATCACGTTAAAAGTTATCTCAATTGGTGTACAAGCCTTCAATGCGGCCTTTGTAAATTATAGTAATTAATAAAGTTATCAATTTTTGTATTACTTTACAAGTCAGTGTTTTTAGTTTTGTTCAAATTTAAGTAAAGTGAAAGGAAGACCACCTTTCCCGAACCGCAGAAAAAGTCAGATTTAGTTTAGAGAATAGATTTAATTCCAAGAGGATCGTGAATTCTTCAATATGAGCTGGCTGCAAAGTTTCAATTTCATCGAAATATCTGTGTGTCGATGTACGCAGATATTTTCTAGCTACTACGCCCAATGGCCCGTCTGTTGAGACACCTTCAAGACATGGGATTTACTTCACACACACACACACGCACGCACGCACGCTCGCTCACACACACACACACACACACACACACACACACACACACACACACACACGCCCACAATACTAGATTTAAAATATGGCTCAAGAAATGTTAAACACATGCATGGAACATCTCTCAATAAGAACAGTGCCCAAACAAGCGAACAGTGGTGAAGAACGAACCAGTATTTATATTAATGGTGTACCACCCAGTAACCGAATTTACCTGAAACTGATAATGACCCAGAACCAGTGGTTCAAAATTGTCAATACTTTACAACAAGGTGGGAAATTTGATCATTTCGTTATTGAGAGCAGCATGTACATTTCTTTAACTGAAACCGAAATCTCTACAGTTTTTATGATAAAAACATGACAAGACAATAGATTACATTTTTTTCACGTGAATTATTAAGCAAAGTTTTATGACTCGCATCAGATAAGCCCTGTGACATAATTCAAGAAATTGAAGAAATGGATGTTAACGTTGTAGATGCCCCGTTAACGCGCGCTGATTTTACGCAGGAGTTGCCAATACAGAATTTTTAAGAAATGGCTGTGAATGATGTGCATGAGCGTGAGACATTGAAAGTTGAGATAGAAGATACATTCAAGATAAAACAATCGGTTTGACAATAAATATTCAGAGACTGAGGTTCAATTGTTTCTGTCAACTCTGTTCGTCACATATTTTTCGAAATGAGACTCTGAGAAGCAATTTAGCTGCCTTCTACGTTTGAATACATATTTTCCCTTGAAATAAAATTGAAATAATTCATCACACACGTGCACGCCTCAAGAACCCCCACCGCCCGCCCTCGCTCAATGGCTTGAATGTTCTTAGCAGATTTGGATGTTGCACAGAAACGTTCCAGGTGACTATTAGCCAATGCCGCATTGAGATTATGTTCTGGCGAAATCAGGAAAATGAATTCACAGATAACTAAGCATCTAGATTTACGTTCAGAAATGTGGGAGACTCCCTGGGAGAAACTAGATTTCAAAATTTTACAGGCGAAGCCCGACGCCCCAACCCCTCGCCATGGAGAGAGGAACACCTCTAATAAAACCTTCTTAATATTACGACCCCATATATGGAATTCATCGCTCATGGATAACATCTTATTGTCAAGCACGTTTGCGTAACAGTTATTGTAATTGTAAAGATGTTAGGATATGAATATACAATAACCTACTCACATTGCACACGATTGAGTAGAAGAATCCGTTTAACTACAGACGCAGTGTCTGTCCTTGCAAGCTTTCAGCGTCCAGTCCAATTAATTTCAAAATATTCACAGTTAACACAATATCTTTTATTAATTAACTCCAATGTGTCATTCAAGTCATATGTTCTGAATAGTTTGGCAGTAAATATGATTAGAAAATGTTAGTAGCATAGGCAGAAAGAGAAACGTGGAAAAAAATTAACACGAAATTGATTTCCGGTCCTGTGAATGATTTCTGGCCGCAAATGAACATACTGTGATGGTGCGCAACACCGCCACCCCTCCCCCTACTTCTGGTGCACTTCCGGTTGCCAGAAAAAATTCATGTTTATAGACCCACCAGTGAAAACCTTTTTTTAAATTGAGAGGAAATTGATTTCCAGTCCAGTAAATGATTTCTGACCGGAAATGAACATCATGTGCATGCCCATTAGTGTGATAGTAAGACTTATGAAAAAAGAAATTGTCTGCACTTACGGTAGCCATAAAATTCATGTTTATAGACACCCCATTGAAAAAAACAACGATAGAAAATTGATTTACGGACCTGTGAATGATTTCTGGCTGGAAATGAAGATGCTGTGCATGCCGGCTAGTATGATATTAAAATACTTAAGAGAAAATAAATTTTAGGAGAAACATTAGAATTACTTAAAGATGAAAGGTATATCGTTTACCTGGATATCCTGCTGAGGAGCATATTACATCCTGGGTTCAGTTATACACAATCTTCAGTGGTGGTGGGTTCCCTACTCTGGTGTAAACTGTTGAATGACTACAGTGTTCAATGTGTTTAGTGTGTGTTGGCAATAACAAAATTAAAACCCTTTGTCATCCCTGTCCGTATGCAACACTAAAGACAGTAGGTATCCATCACTTTGCAAGTCTTATAGTACAATCAGTGGCGGAGTCTAAGAATAGTGAGATGTGTACAGATGAATATGTAGATTTTATTAGTTATACAACGTTCATAAGACAAATGTACTATTGTTGAGCTCTTCCGGCTAAGACTCTATAAGAAGCTGTATAACAACTAGAACAATTTGGCAAGAGAAAATTTTGAAATGTGCAGAGGAACTGATATCCTACCCCGGCAGTAGATAGACACTACCTCAAAAAGCAGAAACAGAATAACGAGCAGGCAGTCAGGACTTGCCAGGAAGAAGATAACAATAACTCTGAATTGCTAAAGATTACCATATGAGCTTCCGTTTCGGAACACGACATCAACTTCCCAATGGTGAAGAAAAATGTAACACAGATAAGTGGTTCTTTCCATTACTAATATGTGGTGTTTGTAAATGGCGAGAAAACCTTATCATCTATATACACCTGTTCATTTTTTTAATCGATACAGCGAGAGGATTAGTGGTGTCAGAGATAATGATCGGTAAAGCTTGACTCACAGTGCCACTGGACTACTGACATAATGCCATCCACCGGAACCCCATTAAACAGGGCAGTGGAAGTCACTACGCCGCCGACACTGTGAGCCCTGACCATGTCAACTTGCTTACCAGTGGCGGATTTGTGGCAAAACTGGAACATTCCATAAGTCCAATTGATATTGTGTCTTTTGACACCCGGGCATGGGGTTCAATATATGACAACCATAATGATGATGGGTCCGTCCGCCATTCCTGAGTACTTTGTTTGTACCAATTTAATGCGCGGACTGGACAACAAGCTTTTGAAGTAGGATCATATCTAGTCAAGCTGGTAAAATAATAGGTTGACCCGGGTATTGTATTAATCCTAGGTAGATGCGTACGGCCTTCCCCTGTAACCACATAACGGTCGGCCTCGGCGGACAAGGCAGGAATTTCGCTTCTCTGCCTTGATGAGGCGGCAGCAATAAAAAGGTTTTAAGTGTCAACAATTTCATTGAAATGGAACTTAGTGGCTCAGAGTTTATCAGCTAGAACTTGAAGAACTAGAGATAAACTCCAAGATGGAATCGCTGGTGAATTTCTCGGTCTTACCCATGCCTTTAATTAAAGTATTTAATGTACTTACTTCCTCACTTCCCATATTAGCCAAGCAAGGGACAACATACATTAAAGCTGACTTGTAGCCAGCAATAGTTAGGCTTGAGGCTATATGCATCGTCCCGGTGAGAGGAAATCGGCTACTAACTGAATAGATGAATCTATTGGATTAATACATCTTTTTGAGCACCATTCAGCAAATCTAGTGATTTTATAATTATATGGTTGACTCCCTTCTGGCTTTTGCCATAAACATGGCTGCTTACTCAGAAAAGCCCTCCTTAATTGCGGATTCCTTGACAACATCCACGCAGTCAATTTGAACACTGACGGATTACTGTGAAGGGACTTGACCTGGAAGATTATATTGTCCATCAGAGGCAGAAGAACATAATTGCAGACCAGAAGGTCCAGCAGATCCGTATTCCATGATCGGCGTGGCCAATTTGGGCCGATCAGAAGCACTTGGCACTCGTCTGATTTTCTGTAGAATTTTTTGAATCAGGATTGCTGGCGGGTATGCATATGCATACATTCCCTCCCAACTGATAGCTAGCGCATTTGTTGTGATAACGCTCAGATCTGGATTCGGAAAGATGTACATCGTCATCTTCGCATTCTTCTTCGTTGTGAATAAATCTATGTTGGGTTTCAGTGGTTGAACAGATGATCCGCCACACATTGATTTAGTTGCTATTCCGTAGGCAAAACACTCATCCTTCAGCTCAATGAGTCTGCTAGCAGATTTAACTTTCCCGGAATATGAACTGCTTTCAAGGTGATCATGTGATGTAGGCACCAGCAAAGCAGTTCCCAAGTCACCATACAGATTGGGCGACTTCGTGTCGCCATGTTGGTTTATGTAAGTCACTACTGTCGAGTTGTCTGATCAAACTAGAACTATCTTGCTCTGAACTTTCTCCACGAAATGTTCCAGGCCTAGAATCACTGCCTGTAATTCTAGCAGATTGATAGGTTCCTGTGACTGATCCAAATTCCAAAGCCCTGATACTGTGGCTTCTTCCAGGCATCCCTCCATTTATGCGTCCGTATACATCGTTACTTGAGGGTAGGGAGGGGTGAGCATCACACCCGCCAGGATATTATCTCTCCTTATCCACCATTGGAGGTGGTGAATAAGAGGTTCCAACACTGACACCTTTGAGTGCAGTGATCCTGTACTCTGGGTGCACTGTGTCAAGAGAAATAACTGGATAGGCCGCTTGCGTAGGGCCACATGTGAAATGACTGGTTCCAGAGAAACCATCAACCCCAGCATTCTCAAGTAAACCCGTGCCAGCACATGCCGACTGTTGCACACTGACTGTATTACTGAGATGAGTATTTCTACTCTCTCCTAAGTAGGATAAACATATCCTATCTCTAGATCGAAGAACATGCCCAGGTAAACAAACTTCTGGGATGGAGTCCTGATTTCTGAAAGTTTATTATCCAGCCTAAGTCTGTGAGAGCTTTCAAAACTATCCAGATTTGCTGATATATTTTCCTGATTGTGTGTTTTTAACAGCCAGTCATCTATGTAAGTGTGGACTGCTATGCTTTTCCTGCGGAGGTATGCTGTGATAGCAAGGGCCACCCTGGTGAAGACCCAAGGAGCCATGGAAATTTCAAAGGGTAGAACCATGAATTCCCACTGATAGCCCTGGAATGCTAAACCTCAGGAACCGGCGAAAACTCCTCGCCATTGGAATGTGGAAATATGCATCCTTCAAATCTATTGATGCTGTCCACATTCCTTTCTCCTACCCCTCCAACACTATTTTTATTGTTTCCATCTTGACACTCAGTGTGTCTATGAATTTGTTCAATGGTTTGAGGTTGAGAATTGGTCTCCACCCTACAGTGCTCTTTGTCACTGGAAACATGGTTAAATAGAAGCCTGGGCAATTTTGTGCTACGTTTTGTATGAGGGAATTTATTTCCTCCTCGACACACAACCATCGATCTGAATCCCTTGGATTTTGAGTCCAGATCGGGACCAGAGACAGATGCGATGGCGGCCCATTATCCAACTGAAAGCCATCGCAAGACTAAGCGGTCCTGAGTTAACCGCTCCGACTCTTTCTTGTGAAGGATCAAGCGACCCCTCCCTGAGTCCACCTAGGGAGAGAGGTGGACATAAGCAATGAAAGACTGGCACTGTCTCTGGTTCTAGAAGCACTGGAATCGTCTCTGTGGTAACAGGCCGGCTACCACGTCCATATCCTCGTGCACCACAGTCGACGCCGTTCGCACCTTGGTGAGTGGACGGTTACTTGGCTACGCTGGAGGAGCCTGCAGCCCACGCCCACAGGCCTGTGCTGTCTGGCCTCTGACATGACCAGCGCCAGAGGACAGTACACATGGGGCACCACCCAAACACGCTCCCTACGGAGCACCTCAAATTGTTCGTATAGCACCCTCTGGTTATTAACTGGTGACCATTTCTCGGGGTCCCTCACCTCCAAAATGACCAGGACCTGACATAGCTGTTCGCAGCAGCCCCTGTTGTACAAATCCTGGGACGGGCACACATTGTCCAACAAAAATGTGTGCCCAGACACTTATAGTTACTGACTGTGCCATGCAGTCCAGAACCAGGTTTATTCCATCCTGGATGGCTCTGGACTGAGATGGGGCTTGCCTGGTGCGATGCAGAGGCTGCTGTTAATGCCCCCTGTAACAGTTAGGTGGCGTGCGAGCTCTCCTCTGCATCGTGGTATTTGCCGTGCAGTGCTCCCATGTCAGAATGGGAACCTGGTCGCATGTCCTCGCCAAGCACTGCGCGAAGTGTTCATCCGCGCTTGACTTTGGCACAACACCGTTCTGCTGGTACTGATCAACCACAAAGCGGCATCGCCTCCCACCATGCGAGGTGCTTTTGCGAGCCATCCATTAGGCCTAATGGAAGTCTCTGCCACTGTAAACATATCCGCGATATGCTCCGCTAGTGGCAGAGATGGCGTGGCGGTAGACGTCGGCTTACTCGCCAACCACAGGCGCTGGTCCCGCTGGCTAGCCAACTGATCCACATTAAGCTCTGGTCTGATGCTTACTAACCATTGGCACATGTCAGACCAATCCTCCTCCGTGGCCACCTGCGAGTGCATGGCTAGGCGCGGGTCTTCATCGTCCTCAGCAGCACTCACGGGCTTGTACGTGACTGGAGCTGTGGACACTGCTGGCAAGCTGGTGAAAGAGGAGCCGGAGCCGTGGTATCGTGTTAGGTATAATTCACCACGCCATGGTCCGGGCCGGCTGCCACCATACCATCGGCAAGCTGAGGCTGAGGTATGCGGTATGGGCGGCCATTCGCTCCAACCCGCGCAAACCCTTTGAGCCATGAATGCTACCCTGTGGGGGAAGTCCCACGGAAAAGGTCACCCATGCTCCCCGTGCATCATCGGGTGACCTTAACAGAAAGTCCTCATCCTCCTGGCCAGACAGATTAGACTCTGGGTTAGCGAAGAGTGCTAACCCGGACTGGCCAGGGAAGGTACCATATGAGGGCATGGTACCATGGGTGTGTGGATGCTCCATGGAACCTGTAAAGCCGGAACCTGGGTCCATCACCGACCCCAAGATCTACCGACGAGCCAAGCCTCCAGCCGGGAGCCACACATGCTACATTTGGTGCAACCGTGGGGAGCAAACTTCGATTTCAAGAAACGACGGCAGGTAATACAACCAAATTTCTGAAAGACTATAAGACAAAGACAATGAGTTTTTAGTTAATATTGTTAGCAATCTCAAAACCAAATAAAAAGGAGTAACAACTAACGGCCATAACAGGGCAGTTGTTAAGAAAGATAAATCAGCCTGGACAAATTGAAGTGTTAATAATAATAATAATAATAATAATAATAATAATGGCCGATTATGATGTCATATTTCCAAAAAACATGGAAACAAACAGACTTGAAAACATCATCAATGTATAAAGACAAATTGTATTCACAACACAAGAGCATAATCATAGTGACTGAATAAAGCAACAGGGGAGTGATAACAACGTACTGGGTCTGTTTTGCTTATGGTGTGCATGTCGGCCCAGGGAAGGCGGTGACCCCTACCCTGCTTGGTTGATGCCCGTCGGCTCCATTGTGTGGAGCTGGTGGATCCAGTGGCATTCTTTCTGTCTTCTCCATTTGGTGGATACTTCATCCTCGGGGTCTGAAGATAGGACCTGGATTATTCTGAATTGCATGTTAATTCTAGAATGCCTGGGTCTGTTGAAATGCCATGAAACTGGAGTGTCATACCTCTCATGTTTGTAGAGGTTGGTGATCGAGCGTAGGTGCTCTTGAATGCGGATTTTGAAGGTGCGCAGCGTCTCTCCTACGTACTGCTTTTTGCAGACTGAGCATGTCAATAAGTAGACTATATTTCTTGTCTGGCAGTTGCCGATGATTTTGGACCTGTAGGAGAGCCCTGTATGGGAGCTAGAGAAGAATCTGTTCTTCTGCATTGTGTTGCAGATGTTGCAATTTTTTGTGGTGCAATTCTTGAGTGGGTTTCTATGGGGCAGTGTTCTGACCACCGCCGGTAGCTTAGCTCTGACTATTGTGTCTTTTATGGTTTTGTTTCTTCTGAAACCGAATAGTGGCGGTTCTGGGAAGGCGAGCCTGCATCTGTGGCTTGCTTCCAGAATGGGCTAGTATTTCTTGATAGTATTTTTGAGAAAGATACCTGTGCGGTTGAAGTCGCAAACGAAGACTGGTTTGGATGGGAAGGTGTTCTTTGATGTGTGGGTATTAGCGGGTGGATGTAGAAGGTCGTTCCTGTTCTGTGTGCGGGCTCTGTGCCTGGCTTTGTCTAGAATTGTACGCGGATATCCTCTGTTTTTGAAATGGTCTAGTAGGGCTAGGCTATTTCTGTCGAAGTCTTCCGGGTGTGTGCAGATTCTCCTGAGTTTCAAAAACTGTCCGTATGGGGACGAGTCTTTGCAGATGGCTGGGTGGTCTGACTTGTAGTGGAGATATCCGTGTGTATCTGTTGGTTTAGTATAGAGATCAAAGGTTATTGGTTGGCCATCAATGTTGATAGCCATGGTGTCCAGGAAGGAGACCCGTTCTCGTGACGACTCCATAGTAAATTTGATACTATGGTGGGATGAATTCATGTACGTGACGAAGGAGTCCAGAGAATTTTAGCCATGTTCCCAAACCATGAATATGTCATCTATATATCCAATGTAGAGCGATGGTTTGAATGGGGCTCCAGCCAAGAGTTTCGTTTCTAGATCGGCCATAAAAATGCAGGCAAAGGAGCATGCTGCTTTGCTGCTCATGGCGGTCCTTCCTACTTGGAGGTAGTGTTCGCCATCAAACTCGAAGTTATTGCATTCTAAAACTAGTTTTAGATGGTTTAGGAGGCCTCTGACGGTGAGGTTTCCAGGGAGCCCGTGTCTCTGGCAGAATTTTGCTACTGCTCTTAGTCCCTCGTTGTTTGGGATATTAGTATACAGAGAAGTGACGTCCATGGTGACCAGTAGGGTGTCTGGTGATGTTTTTCAGAAGCTTTCGACTTGGTTGATAAAGTCTGTGGTGTCTCTAGCATATGATGCAATCTTTGTGATGTGCACTTTGATATGTTCGTCCACAAAACTGCTAATCACCTCGGTGGGGCAGCCTATTCCACTGATGATTGGTCTGCCCGGAATAAGACCCTCCTTGTTCTTCTCCTTGTGGACTTTCGGTAGGAGGTATTGAATAAAGCAACAGCTGAAGCTAACCATTCAGACAAAACAGCGGAAAAAAATTGGCAGCAGAAATATTAAATATTTTCAAATATATTAGTGTCATATAAGCATAACTAGAGCAACTACATCTTTAGCAAAGACATGCTACCATATCCAGCGCTCTTGAGAACTCTGCCATAACACCATGCCTCTTCACCATAAAATTATTGGGACCACAGGACAGAATGAAAGCTCTCTCTTATGGGAGCCTAAATCACTCTGGGCATAGACTTTTTTCCTAACAGTTTTTAGAGCAAATGGTGGAGACAAACACCCTCTTACACGTGACCAAACTTCATGACAGGAACCGGTGGACACAAAAACAAAGACAGATTAGAATTTCAGTGCCAAAATAATATTTTACCAGTTTTCTATGCGCCTCTATCGTCCAACACGTATCACAGAAACACAACAATGTGAAACAATGACGAGAATTAGACAGAAAAGTAATAGAATTCACATGGTGGCATGTCCCTGGCTCATCCTCCCATGATTTAGCTTAATTAGACATCTTTTAAGCAACTGTACTACACTATTTTAATTGAGTACAAGCAGAAATTAGCTTCACTAAGAAGAATTAGAGCATGTGTTCTTGGCCAATAGCCAAGAATGAGGAAGTGTCAGTCTTCACATGCGCAAGATTTGGGCTGACATCCGCCGGACTGTCAACTAACTCACTGCCGAGTACACGCACCTTTCTTTTAAAATCGGAGTTATATTGAGTCAAGTTCGATATTTAGAAAATATCAAAGAGTGTTAGGGAGGTAAGTACATACTATTGAAGTGAAAACGCTCTTATCAGCACTACTTTCCTTATCTCTGTGACAATCTTTCTTAATCCACTGTTATGATGTCAACAATCAATGACGTCATCCCTTCATACTCTCTGCCCAGCAACGAGAAATATGCACCTTTATGATGTCATACGTCATGCCAGAAATGTATTGACAATATCGCAAGGAAATGACGACATTAGATTCCTTGAGGCATCAACGTTCATCATCCAACCATCTCGTCAGAAACTTAAACTACAATACAACTATTGAGCATTTTCTCCTACATCCCTCCATTTAGCACCGACTCCGTTGGAGAAGTCACTCGGCCCATGTCACCGGACCGCGAACAATGCGCAGGAGCAAGAAACGTAAAGAAATACATGAGTTTCTGAACTATCAGACACACAAAGACTAGTTCTTTATCAAACCGATTGTTGTGTATAAACACACACACACCCATCCCACTAGCGCGGCTATACTCAACGTAAGGTCTTAAGGAAAATCTAATCCAGAGATAATACGTATTTATTAAACTGCTAAGTTCAATTAACAGGAAAACGTTAATGCTGAAAAATGCAGTTTTACCAAGGTCACACTTGCCCTTTGACATTTTGAGCCTACGGTCATTGTGTCATTTTGACCTTTTCGGCCCAATAGCAGTGTGTGATGCCCTCTAAATACAAGGACGTGTATCCAAAGTCTGGTGCAGCCTGCTTAGCCAAAGATGAGATATGAACTTCTATGTTGAGACAAACACAAAATGTTAATGTAAAAAACAAATTTTTTACCAATGTCACAATCAACACGTGACCTATTCATTGTATCAAAGGTTGGGTCCACCAAAGACTGCTAAGTTGAGCTAAACGGAAAAGGTTAATGTTGAAAAAAACTAAGTTAATTACCAAGGTCAGTGAAAGGGGTCAGTGACCTTTCCCACGGACCTTTTGTCTATTTTGTCTTTTCATCACTTTGTGACGCCCTGTCATTATATGGACGCATGCATTCAAGTTTTGGCCCAATTTGATTAACCAACTATGAGATATGAACTGCCATAAGCAGTAATAGATCCCAGACAAATTAACTTCAATATATTAAACATAATAATTCTAAAATTGAAGACTTTTGGAGTTTTCGACTTTCAGATTTAAAGGGTTAAACTAGGTCACCCTGATAATGCAGGTTACCGGGCCAGTACCTTGCCATATTGGCCCGGTATTGGTCCAGTACAGCCCCCAGTAACCTGTGTAATCACACCAGTCATTTAGCATCTTCCCCTGAAATCTTGTTGAGTCTCAGAACTAATGCGACCCACCAGGAGAGATCAGTGTAGCTGAAGCTCAGGTGATCTGCGTGAAATATTCCAAGTGAGTTAATAAATTAGCTTTGAGTCGTTTAAAATATTAAATTATGAATCCGGAGCAGGAAGCAATATATTTCGACAGATCGCAGGGAGCAATATATTTCGACAGATCTGTAACTCATTGCGGATGTCTATTGTAAACTCATGGAAATTTATATACCGTATTTCAATAAGAATAACAAACCAACATTAGAAATTACTAAATATTTTATCTTTTTATTATTTACAATGTAATATATATACACCTGTGCAAAAGTTAAGCACCACCCTATTTTTACGCACATGTGAGGGTATATTCATGTGCTATGAAGAAAGCAATAGCATAAACATTTATGTACCCATCCATCTTAGTGCAAGAGGTAATAATGCAACTAGAGGAATGCTGATTATGATGGTGGGGAAACACTGTATGTTTTTGTTTGAACTTGAAAACGAGGCCTGAATATGGTTACGTTGACACAACTGACAACTATTGCCCTACAGTTGACACACGTGGCTAGATTGTCATTAATGGTGTCTGAAAACGAAGTTTAACATCTGTGCACGTGTTTGAGACTGCCATTATTAATACCGGGTATATCAACCTTGTGCCTGGATGACGGCCTGGACACGACGTCTCATGCTGGTCACCAACCGACTGATACGCCATTGTGGTATTCGTTGCCATCCAAGATGGAGTGCGTCTGTTAATTCCTGTAGGTTCTGCACAGGAGGATCCCTCCTTCTCACCATGTTTCCCAGAATGTCCCAGATATGCTCAATAGGGTTCATGTCAGGGCTCCTTGCTGGTCATGGTAGGGTTTCGATGGCATTCTGGCGGAGGTATTCATGCACAGCTCTAGCACGATGTGGTCGCGTGTTGTCATCCATGAATATAGGGTGGGTTCCAGGTGCATGATTTACAAAATGAGGGACCACAACTCTATCCAGTATGGAATCTTGATATCTTTGTCCAATTAGTGTTCCAGGTACAGTCAACAGATCCAGCTTACAATCAAATGAGATGCACCCCCATATCATAACGGAACCTCCACCAAATGGAACTTCTACCATGATATTACGTTGGTCGTACGCCGTGCGTCTGGACCTCCATACACGAGTTCGACCATCTGTGGCATGAAGCAGGAACCGACTTTCATCGGACCAGTGTACCCGTCTCCAGGATCTCATGTTCCAGTGTCTTCTTTCGTTGCACCACCTCAGACGCTCCTCTTTGTGGTGTGCAGTGAGGAGAGGAGGTCTGACAGGTCTCCTAGCTTTCATGCCAGCAGCATACAGTCTCCTTTTGACTGTAGACATTGACACTCTATTGCGCGTTTCCCATTGCTGGCTGAGCACTCTGCTGTTGGTGAATGGAGATCTCCTAACAAGGCGTACTAGGGCTCGATCATCACAGGCAGTAGTCTTCTTCGGTCTTCCAGATCTAGGCCTGTCCTTCACCTCGTTAGTTTGCCCATGTTTTGCAATCAAACGACTGATTACAGTATGGTTAATGTTCAGCTGTCTGCCAATCTCTCTGCATGACATACCAGTGGTATGCATGCCTATGATTTGCCATTTCACACGATCACTTAACCTTCGTCTTGCCATAGCGGTTCACAATCAAGAGCTAATTCTCTCTGTACAAATAAACCACGGTCATGAACACAAATTTCCTAATCTTGTCGCCTAAATCTGTATGTAATGTTCTACACCTCAAACTGGACTTTTACATAACTGAACACGTGTGCTGTTTCCCGCCACGCACGGACATCAAGCGGCGTGAAGTCATGCATGCATGTGCATTTCGTACTTGGAATTATGTCAGCTAACGCGGGGACAAAAAGTATGGCAGCCTAGTTGTACCATCATGTTTCTACGTTCTATTGTTTTTGCTGGTGCTTAACTTTTGCACAGGTGTATATGTAACACACAACATTATACAGGGTGCGCAGTAATAATGCTATCTGCACATTGAACACACTCCGTGAAGAAGCATCAGGCAACTGCTTATCCCTGGTTTCTGTGAAACTAAGTGGCTGAGAGTATTTTAAACTGCGTAGATAAGGCCCAATGCAGGTAACCAGGTTTTTTTTACACTTCTACCAATTACTACACATGAGAAGCAAGGCAGCCAGGAGAGGAGAGTGCCCAGGTTTCCAATAACCACCAGATGGCTAACCAGAATCTATGTGAATTCCAGGTATCTAGTTTCATGGTTCAACACCTGAGCGTTTGCCTGCACTAGGTTCTCAGTCTCAAGGAAAGTGGAAATTCAAGCTGTTTTTAGGACTTGTTCAATTTCACGTTTTCCAGGATTTTTTTGGACAATTTTCTGACTGTGTTTAACCATTCACACAGACTCTAACCCTTTAATCCTCGAACTTGGTGAATAAAATTTAAATTTTCTCATAGAAAATCTTCATTTGCAACCTAAGACAATTTTTTTTAATTTATCATGGGAATGACTGGCTCGATTATCAAGCCAGTCATTCCAGAGTTAAACTTTCAAAAATAGTCTTCTCTTAAGCCTGCAAATGAACATTCCTCAACACTCCTGCAGAAGCTGATTTGACTGGTATGCGTATTAAAGTGCTAACATCCAAGCCAGTAAAAACTGACTGTTGCAGTTGTTTTGAGGAAGGTTCATGTAAAAGCCAGGAGAAGACAACTCTACAAATCATTACCATTAACCCTTTGACACTCATATCAGCCAAAAACAGCTTCTGCAGTGGTCTGGAGAAATGTCCATTTGCAGACCAAGAGAAGACTATTTTTGAAAATTTACCACTGGAATGACTGGCTCGATAACCGAGCCAGTCATTCCAGTTGTAAATTTTCAAAAATAATCTTCTCTAGGTCTGCAAATAGACATTTTCAAAGACAAAATTGAAATGTTCTTGAACAAATTCGAGAGTTAAAGGGATAAGGGTCAAAACAGTTATTATGATTTTATGTACTTTTATGATGAACCTGAAAGCTTGACTACAAAAACATCAATTTCAACTTCAGTTCAATGTTTTAAAATTAACTTGATTGTGACCTGCAACAGCTGTCAGTCAAAGTACAGCTGCCAGTCAAAATAATCTCAGAATATTGAAGTTTGATTCTAGTTTTCTTAAACATTATTAGAAAATGTGACATGTCACACAGCTCACCAAGAATTCTTCCAGTATAAGAACATATGATAGATTGATATATCACAATTTTTATGCATTATATATAGAGGATCTCGAACGAGGTCCCCTTTTAACCATCAAATTTATTCAAGAAAATTTTTTCATAGAAAATGTGGATTTGCAGACCAAGAGAAGACTCTGATTGGTCAATATAAAGTTACTTTCATACACTAACAACCAATAAAATCACTTCGCTGGATTATTAACCGGGTTCTTATTGTTAATATGGAATGGGCTAAAAGAATTTGTTTCTATGATAAACTGGGATACTGTCTACAGCAATACCATGTACCTTAGATTAAAGGATCAAAACCAGATGCCTAATGGTGGTATACCGAATCAGGATGTGTATTAGTAGAATAGTACCATAAATCACAATGTTACTGATAGCAGCTCATAATGAATATTTAAAAGTGGCAGTTCAGCTTTTACCCTTTAACAAACATGCTGATCAAAAATGGCTTCTGCAGTGGCCTTAAGAAATGTCCATTTGCAGAACAAGAAGACTATTTTTGAAAATTTACCACTGGAATAACTACAGGCATGAGAAGGATCTAAAAAAAAAGAAGAGCAAATGTTTTTGGGTATTTCAGACAGAATTGTCAACTTTTTATTTTTCACAATTTTTTGAAAAAAGAGGAAATCAGCTAAAAAGAGGAAAATTCTCATCCCTGTAACTAGCTTGATAAATGATCCAGTGCTTCCATTGGTAAATCTTCAAAAATAGTCTTCTCTTGGTGTGAAAATGATAATTTTCTAAGAGAAAGTTTTCTTGAACAACTTTGCAGATTAAACGATTAAAGCATCAAAACCAGATTCCTAATGGTGGAATACCAAATCATTGTGCATTGAGAGCACAATACAACTGGTAGTGGTTCATAGTCAATATTTTAACATGACAGTACAGCTTTAACCCTTAAATTTGTTCACAGAAATTTTAATTTTCTCACATGAAATGTCCATTTACACACCAAGAGAGGAACAGTTTGGAAAATTTATCACTAGAATGACTGGCTTGGTTATCGAGATAGTCACTGCAGTGATAAATTAAAACAAATTCTTTTCTCTTGGTGTGCAAATAGACATTTCTCAGAAGCACTGCAGAAGCTGTTTTTGGCAGGTTTGAGTGTTAAAGTCTTAAGGCATCATCAACAGCATATCATCAGGGGGGGGGGGGGGGGTTAGAGCGCCGGAAGCAAATCTGAGGGGCGGGGGCAGGTTCCACAAAAACGGCACACTGAATGGCATTGTCTGGAAGAAGATTTGAAATGAGTGTCCCCCACCCCTCCTCTCATAGAAGGGTGTTCGGGTATACCCACCTTCCTAACCACCACAAGAAAAATAATTATTGAACGGTGCAGGCTCATGACTCGATCTCCTGCATTCTGAATTTCTTATGATTACGTATAAATGTTAGAGCAATGTTAATCGAGGAACTTATGTATTCTTTGGTCAATTGAACCTATTCCCAATTCACAATCTGAGCGAGCGAGCGGGCGGGCGGGTTATTGTATCAGATACACACGTTGGGTGTGCGTGTATTCGTGCATGTGTCTGCACTGAGGACAGTACAGTTTGGAGGGTGAGAGCTCATACACATATAAATAGCACAGTATTGAAAAATCCAGGAGAATGATATTTATTACTTAGAGATGTAGGAGACATAGGAGATTGTTTATAAGTGAATCTAATATTTACATTCCTTCGATGGAGGGCCCAGTCACACCCTCCTTCTATTCTATATATGTGTGTGGCGGGGGGGGGGGGGCAAATCTTAGACACATTCCTCAAAGACACCCACCGACATTGCACTTCGGCCATGTGTATACAAATTATTTCTACCTTTGCATCTGCTTCACACGTTAATTAAAAATTTGAGTTTGAGAGTTGCTGTTAATTCTAATATCCATTTGTGTTTCCACATTGCTGCACCCAGCCGCCCATCCTTCCACATATATTCTATTTGTCACATGTAACCGCCACTACATAAATAGCGTTTGCATTGATGATTTGATTCGGCCTGGAAGCACTCCCATATTACTTTATGGACTTATGTTAATGTCAAAACAACCAAACTTTAATACAACTGATCAGTCTGCTCTGAATAGTTTAAAAATCTAGTTTAAAGATCTAAAGTAAAGTTTACTCATTTTTCGCATAGAAACGGGTAAAGGGCACAGCTGCCCCCGCTGCCCAAAGCCAATGGGGGCAGCTGGCCCCGCTGCCGTCGTGCTTCCAGAGCCCCTGCATATCATATGCAATTTCAACATTTAACCATAAAATTTCTTTAAGAAAATTTCAATATTATCATAGAAAATATCCATTTGCAGACCAAGAGATGATTTTTGAAAATTTAACACTGGAATGGCGGGCTCGATTATCGCGCCAGTCATTCCAGTGGTAAAATTTCAAAAATAAATATAGAAATATGCATTTCTCAAGACTACTGTAGAAGTAATTGTTTGCTGTCTTGAGTGTTAAATGTCTAACTCAACTCGGTTCTGTGCTCGATTTATCACCAGTGTCACTATCGTCACTTTGTAGTTTTATATACCGCTCCAGATTACCGCTAAGAGATTGCTGATGAGAGTTGAGTAAAGAATGAGTTTTTCCAGCAGCTGAATTTAACGTAGCTAAGAGGTGTGCTCGTAAAGTATCGATATTTGGTAAACTTGCAAACCACATCATTCCCTCCTTTGTGAGAAGTCGATCCTCGACAAAGCCACCTGGAAAGATAATATAGAATATTTTGATTTATAGTTAGAAGCATGCACATGACCACACACAGTTATGCATGCACGCACACGTGCACACACGCACACATGCTGCATATGCGCTCGTCGAACCAGGAACCAAATTTTGATCTTTCATCATTACCAATGGTTACTGGTTCGTAAATTTCAAGATTACGGTGCCAAGATAAATTTTACAACTTATTTGAATGACAAAATCTCATAAATATTTTCCTTAGACTGAATTCAAAGTATAAATCAAAATATGATCATATTAATTGCTAAAGTTAGCACAATTTAGAATGCTTGTCCGTTGTGGGTTCAAAATATTGCCACGAAACCACTATCATCAAAAAACGCCAATTCGCATAAATCCTGTTTTTTGCGAACCAAATTTGTGGTCTGAACCAAGTCAGCAAATTCACTGACCGCATCAGTCGCAAAAGACGCGCCCCTGATCAGACTTTAGCTATGCAGAGTAAAGTCGAGACTATATATTGTTCAAAGTTGTACTAACGTGTTTCTGAAAACACATTAACTTATTTATGAGAGAGCTCTCTGTACTGCTGATTGTTGTTTATTTTGTAAACAGTGATGCTGAAAACAGTATTAGAAAGTCAAACCTCATGGAGTAGGCCGCAGACATTGAACAGGCAGACAGGTAAATAGCTAAAAATTGTATCACAGGCTGGCAAGTAATCTATGCATTAGACCTTTCAGTTTTAGCTATGCCCCGCCAATCCCTGAGTTAAGCTCCACACAGACTTCACTCATATTGGGATCGATTGATCCCTGAACCATCAATTTCCAGAAAACTATACAGGTAAGCCGTTGAATGTTTTGAAACTAATTTGACTGGGTGCCGTTGCTGCCTATGGCAGCAACAGGCAGCAACAGCGTCCAGTCAAATTAGTTTCAAAATACTCAACAGAATGTTTATTATGTAGCTTGCGGGGGTACGTGCTGGTCCATTGTGCTGCTCCACTCCGGTGTACCGCATGTACAGGACGCGCAGGAGGGCTAGTTAGCTGAGCTTCTCGGGGTTACGTATATCCTGTATCGCCAATCTCCGAAAAGTACAAAGGCGGACTTCTAGAGCCGGTGGAACGATAACGTTCCAGTGGGGCCGTGCGACCATTGCCACCGAGATTGAACCTCATCGTTTCGTCCCAACTATTTGTGTCACCGGTATGACGGTCCATGACTCAATTTTGGAGCCTAGACATGATAATTAGAAATATATATACTACACAAACAATGGTACTCATTTGTTAGCACGAGACAAAATATACAGTACATAGAACCAAGTTGAAGTTGGTGTCTTGTTAATGTGGATTCGCCAGAGGTACCTCACCGATCCTTATATATCCGCGAGGTAACCCCGCAACGGAGAGTCCTAACGAGGCCACTTATGTAGTTTAATATAAACCATTATACCCCTAACAAAAATATTATTGTTGCGAGAGGAAAGTGCCTCGCGCGCACCTCCGTCACAGGAAAATGCCTTCAACGCCAAAGGGGAGGAACAGAGCTGGCAAAAAGGCCACTTGTTCACACCTATGCTAAGTGTAGTGTGAATTAACCCAGTGAAATTATAATTAATGTGATGCACGCTGTATTACGTGAACAAGAGATTTCTGTAGAATTCAACACCGTCATCTTATGTAGGTCCAAGATACTGTATTGGTAGTTGCCGCCTTTATTTATGCTGTCCTTCTGCTAAATCTGAAACTACCGGTTAGGTGTTGATTTATATACTAGCTTTGGTCGCAAATGGCAGGAATTTCTACCTATCTTTGATACATGAGCCTGACTGGCAAAGATGCTCGGTTTCCGTAGGTCACCCTCTGGAGCATCTCCCTCAGAAAGGCAGCGGGCAGACATGTTACGGAGTGACAGCTTCAGAATCACATAACGATCTGATTACCTATCACACCGCAACCATATACAACATCACTAGGACAAGTCAATTTTACATAAGCAATTTGAAAAGCGCATAAAAGTTTATGGCGGGGAGTGAGAGGCAGATATCCATCTCTAGTGACCTTCCCCTGAGTGCGTGGCGGGTTCCAAGACCGCACCCAGTCACTGTACGGAGTTAGATGGAGATCTGCATCCAATCCATCACCCGGGGTGTCGGGGGCGGACCATTTAAGATCTGACCCCGGGGGCTAAATTTGCCTGTCATTAGGGTTATGTATCAGGATGCCCAGAGATGCACTGCTAGCCAGTTAAAATAAATGTCTTTTCAGTGCTTCCTACTTTGGCGGGGTTATCTATGCTAACTAGTATCCTAAGATACAGAGGTGTATGCAAAATCGACACTGGTCTTCACCGCTTGGAAGACCCAATAATTTCCCAAGTCAGATCATGCCAATGTGGCGATGGGAGTTCCAACAATTAATAAGCCTTGCAGCTGGAGGAGCTTAGAAAGAGACAATCACTCAATATAATAAGGCAGACCTCTCCACGAGAGGCGAGTGATTGCTCTCCTCTCGCCTACACTCGCCTAAAGTTAATTTTAGGGGAGTATCTTATTGCTCGCCTACATTGCTTAGTAACAATGACCAAATGTAAGAGAGTACTGGCATTGCTCGCCTCCTTGGCGTAAATTTTAATTCAGGAGAGCAAGTGATTGGCCCCCCCCCATTCAAAATTCTCATGGAGAAGCCTGCCTTAATAAGGCACTAAGGTATCTCTCCAATTTTACACAATCTAGCCGGTGTGTGGTGTTACATATCTGCTACATCCGGAAAAGAGGCTTACACAAATGTCTCCCAAGGAGTGGTTGTCCCTAATTACTTTTAAACCTATCCTATCGAGCTAGAATAGCCAGGTTTAGTCGATCACATGTCAGGTTCGCGTAATGAGGACATGAACAGTGACCTCAGTATAAAATTGATGCTGGGGGAAAAGTGATGCAGATTTATTGTTGCTGTATAGTATAGTCTAGCGTACTGCGCTCCTAGTATTTCATGTAAAATAAACAAAACAAGTAACTAGGATGGCTTCTGCCATATATAACTAACTATCAGAGTATTCATAATAAATCCGGTCATAGGACCTTTGAGGTGCTTGATAGTCATAAGCACAAAAATAAGGATAATATATCCATTAAAGACCTAAATTAGAAAATGTGGTCTCAGACGACCGGGCAGTACCTATTAGTTCTAAGTACCTGTAAAGAAATGAATAAATACAATAATACAAAGATATAGCTAAATGAGTAGCTATTAGTCATCGGTATGGAAAAAGTTCATAAATCACTGTAGATGCTGCGTTCCAGGTGAGGAACGCGAGAAGGCATGATTATAGAGTTGTTGCGAAATCTCCGCAGATGAACTGTTGATGAGGCTCACTCTCAAAGATGGTGAAGAAGAACGACTGTAGCTGTGAATGTCCACTAGATAGTCATAATAGCTAATACAAATAATTAAGCAGATTGTTGGAAAGTTCCATACTGTATCGGAAGTTTGAAAGTTGCCCATAACATAGAGGGCTACAGTTGGAAGTTATAATTATAAAATGCATGTACATTCCCGGGTACATGGTACACCGCATAGCTCTTGCAGCATACCAGGCAGAGTCTCAACAGACTGCGGCCTAAAAGTTAATTAACACACGGCATGCTGCGCGGAAGTTTGATCACCCCTTTTCAGCGTGGTTCGGCAGATCTGACGAGTTGTCCACCAAGATTCACCACTCATTCTACATACTGAAGAAATTACATCGGGGCCGCGAGGCCCATCCGCAGGAAGGCTCCTCTGAAGTGTAGGAAGTGAGGGACTCTTCTATTCAACTAGTTGCCGTCCGAGGGCTTACAAAAACTTAGATGCGGATGTTTGATTGCGGGCCAGAGACTAAGAACTGAAATCCGAGCGGCACTGCTGCAGTTATAAGGGAACCACAGTCAGTAAGCAGTTGCCCACGTCTTGCACTGCTCTGGCCGCACAACCTGCCACTTGTTCTCTCTTGCCGAAGTGTGGTCTCGATTCTTGGATTTTCGCTCCTTTTATACTATTCATGAAGTTATAGGCAGGACGCCCAGCCAATCAGCGGCCGATCTGTAGCCAATCAGTATGCAGATAAGAAGGGTGAGGATGCTATCACGTGATAGACATCTTCCCCGTTCATTTAGTACATACACGTGTTTACAATGTCCCAGTAATATTTTGAAAATAATTTCAATGAGCTAAATTATGATAACGCGGCCATTTTTGGTCCGATTTTAAAAAGGTAAATAGTTTTAGAACCCTCGTCTCATTCCGGTTCTGATAAGTACCAAGAACGACGAGAATAGTTGAATTCAAAGAAATTACGTGCACCAACCCGGTACACTTTAGTATGCATTCTCTCCCAACGCTGACACATGTTGTCAGCGAAGCTCTGATGCGCGCAACGCGATTTCACGGACTTAGATGTTTTACAGAAACCTCTCTCATATGGCTTTATACATGCGTATTATCCTACTCAGGGGGACGTGCTTGCAACGTACCCGGAGCGGTCGTCCCGTACCCAGCTGTGCTGAGATGGTCCGTACCCGTCCGGCCGATCTGCGCTACAATTATATAGTAGACATACAATTCGTACGTGTCAGACTAGTAAGCATTTAAGATGAACTAAATCGAGTCATTCATGACGTAATGGTTATGATGTCATCGTACACATCCCTGGGTTGATTATAATGTCGTGTTGGATAAACTGGAAAGGTCCATTTCAGTTAATAACATCAGTAAATTCACACAAGCTGATTGAATTTTTTTAAATAAAATTTATATCATAACATAAGGCACTTTATTGTTTGCATATACAAATTTAAGTAATTTAAAGCTTAAAGAATTTAATAAAAACTTTAATATAAAATACATTTTAACCACATTACGAAATGATTGGGCCGCATTGCTATAATCGTCCCGTACCCAGCTGAGCTGAGATGGTCCGTACCCGTCCGGCCGATCTGCGCTACAATTATATAGTAGACATACAATTCGTACGTGTCAGACTAGTAAGCATTTAAGATGGACTAAATCGAGTCATTCATGACGTAATGGTTATGATGTCATCGTACACATCCCTGGGTTGATTATAATCTCGTGTTGGATAAACTGGAAAGGTCCATTATGCCAAGGAAGGTAATTCTGAAATAAGCACAAAATGCTGTCATAAGGGAGGCAACCCAAAAATAATTATCTGATTTTTAATTTCAGACATTTCAGTTAATAACATCAGTAAATTCACACAAGCTGATTGAATTTTTTTTTATAAAATTTATATCATAACATAAGGCACTTTATTGTTTGCATATACAAATTTAAGTAATTTAAAGCTTAAAGAATTTAATAAAAACTTTAATATAAAGTAAATTTTAACCACATTACGAAATGATTGGGCCGCATTGCTATAATCGTGTCCACCTGTTCTTTTTTAACTCTGGTTTCTCTTCAAAGTCCACGAATAAATCTTTCGCCTTTTACTAAAGATTTCCGTGGGGAGGAACAAATAATGAGTCTATAGACTAATTTTTAATTTCCCACAATGTGGGATAATTAATTCAATAAAATACTATATTAATTATTTGAAAATTTAATATACAAAATTACATGAACATAGCCCGATGGGATACATTTTTAAACAACATTTGATGAAGTACCCCATCTCAGACTAATCCAGAAGCTTGCATACGAGGGAATAACAGGGAGTGTCAACAACTGGATCAGAGACTTCCTTTGTAAGTACCAACAACACGTAGTACTAGATGGTGTCACATCACAGACAGTTGCTGTAGTCAGGCGTAGCGCAGGGTTGTTCTTGGGCCACTCTTCTTTCATCTAGCAGTATTCACTAATGATCTTCCAGACTGCACCTCACCAGAATTACACACCAGACTGTTTGTGGACGACTGCTCTATCGCAACATCATATCAACTGAAGAGGGAAAACAGCTCCAAAACGACCGTGACAGCTGATATCAGTGGAAGAGTGACTGGCTGATGGAATTTCATCCTAAAAAGTGCTTCATATCACCACTAAGACAAGTAAAATACTTAGATATGGCCATATACTTGATGAAGTAGATACCTCTAAATACTGGGAATAAATCCATATAAAAACTTAAAATGGAACCATCATATAAGCCAGATTACCAAGAAGACCACTTGCACCAGCATAATATGGGACCCAGCTTAAGCCAACAGTATCAGATAACTAGAGATGGTTCAGCGCCAATAGTAGTAGTAGCAGCAGCAGCAGCAGCAGCAGCAGCAGCAGCAGTAGTAGTAGTAGTAGTAGTAGTAGCAGTAGTAGTAGCAGTAGCAGTAGCAGTAGTAGTAGTAGCAGTAGTAGTAGCAGTAGCAGTAGTAGTAGTAGTAGTAGTAGTAGTAGTAGTAGTAGTAGTAGTAGCAGTAGTAGTAGTAGTAGTAGTAGTAGTAGTAGTAGTAGTAGTAGCAGCAGCAGTAGTAGTAGCAGCAGCAGTAGTAGTATCAGTAGCCGTAGTAGTAGACATGGTTGTACTGTATCATTGTTGAAGGTGCTAAGCGAGTCTCCTCAATGCCCCCCCGTCAGCACAAAGACTACTCACCTAACAGATGAAGTTGATGTTCCTTTCTCGTGATCTTGAGCATCTCAGAAATATCTGTCTGTTCACTAATGATAAAACAATTCCTGCCACTTAACAGTACCTCCATGTTTGCAAAGCGTGTATCTGTGATTGCTTGCCTATGATAACAAATGATGTAAACAGAGTTCATACACCTTCCTTATACAGTAGCAAATTCAATACTTTTTTCATATCTTATAACTCTTTAACCGTCGAATTGTTCAAGAAAATTAAAATTTTCTCATGGAAAATGTCCATTTGCAGACCAAGAGAAGACTATATTTGAAAATTTACCACTGGAATGACTGGCTCGGCTATCGAGCCAGTCATTCCAGGGGTAAAATTTCAAAAATAGTCTTCTCTTGGTCTGCAAATGGACATTTTTCAAGACCACTAGAGAAGCATTTTTT
>CM067359.1:564946-592946 GCA_034401795.1 Chaetoderma sp. LZ-2023a
GTGGAAGTCCCTGATTAGAAGAGCTATACAGCAATACTGGAAAGAGGAGATTACAAGCACAGTACCACTGTACAAATCACTTAGGTACTTGAACGAGCTTGTCTTTGTTCAAGGAAAGCTGCATCCTGTTCTAGAAGCAGATTATTCCTCTGAAAGAGATGTGGCCTGTATCCCCATTAAACTGAAGCTCCTTACCGGGACGTACATCCTACAAGCAAACCGGTGCAGATTTAAGCAGGAGACCTCGGATTCGCTATGTCTGTTGTGCAAATCAGAACAGGAGACACTGGAATACTTTCTAATCAGATGTCCCGCTCTAGAACCTGTAAGGCTGTCAGCCATTGAGTCTATAGACGCATGCCTTAAGAAATATTGTCAGACCGGCATTGCTAACTACTCAGCTGAAGAAGTAATCCAACTGATTCTGGATTGTACAAGGATTCTAGATCCCGAGCTTTTAACAACAGAGTTCCTGGGCGCATTAGAGTATCATGCCAGACGGCTGACATATCTTTTACACACTCACAGGTTTACTTTACTTAGCAGCCCAAATATGGCCACATTCGCTACATTACAGCTATCTTCTAGAGGTTAACTCTTAAGTTACATTTTCCTACCCATACGTTGGATTCTTCTACTCATACATAATATATGGCTGTTGTATGCCTCAGTACTAATTAAAAGGTGGATGTTTTTTAAAGACTACTGAGCCTTCTTTCCCGTTGACAGTCCTGGTGATTGATGATAGATATGTACATAGTCAGCTTGTCATCGTACTAGTGGTCCTAAACCGGACAACCGTTCTAAATCGGACAACCGTATTAAGTGTAAAGTGTTAAAAACTGTGATGACAGTGTTTAGACGTTAGGATTCTTACGCATCTGAGTGCGGTTCTCCTACGAAGGAGGTTATGATTCCTACAAGTTACAAGTTGCTTTGTTTACATTACGGGTAACTAGGCTTTCACTGTAGTCCGCATGAGTTCAAAGGTCACGACCTCACGGCGTAAAATGTCAATTCGGTTTTTTTAAATTCAGCATTTTGAAAAAACCTCGTAATCATACGGCAACGGCCCATGTTCACTAGTTTTGTAAACATAGGCCAATCCAATTCTGTTTAAAATATGCAACAGTAGGTTTAGATTTGTTTGGGAAGCATGTTAAGTTAGTTCTGAGTTGCATTGTATTTTAGACAGACAGACGAGTTTGACCTAGCCACGATCGACGTGCTATGGCGTCTATTAAAATAAGTTCGCCGTTGCCTTTCTTTCTGACCAGTAAACACAATGTATTTCCTCGAATAGTTCATAGCCTTATTCAATTCTGGTAACATTTAGAAATAATCTCAAGTTTATGTATTTATAAAACACAGATTTCGATCCATACGCGCCGTTAATTTTACAGGGTTATTGGCTCCGTTACTCTCTGCCGATGACGCGATGTTGCTGAAGACTGACCTACATCGTAGAATACATCCTATTACTGGTTTAAAATATGTCGCGACAAAATATTACACAAAATGAAAAAAGAATTTTCACAGGACGAGTATTTGGTTAAATAATTATAACTATGTATGCATTGTAGTTCATTAAAACATTAATTTGATATCAAAAGAAACTCATCAGTTCATAAAAGCGCGTTGTAAGTTGTAAAGTCGGCTGAGCACACAAGTGGAAGCGGACTATAAACCATGACCTATACATATACCAATAAACATCACTTGCTATCCTTTTGCGTGTTGATATAATGTTTTGTTGTATGCCAGTTACTGATTCTCACCCCCAGCGCGAAGTTTAAGGTCGCGTAATTTGATTGGCCATTCCAGGAGACAGCCAATCAGATGGGCGACACAATCTCTTCCGCCATTAGAAGAAACACCTCGATAGAACAGATGCATATGGCGATGCGTGCGCATCCAATGTCGTCAGTTAATGGTCTTGTCTAAGACAGATTGTCTATAAGGGCTAATTTAGACAAAATTTGTGAGGTGCTTCTAAAAGTACTCCAAGCACCTCAAAATGGCGAAATATACACGTCTCGTAATCGACATGTGGGTAGCAGCTCACATGTGGAAATCACCCCGAAACTAATTTAGAAACTGGTGAGTAGGCTCACAAGTCTCTCCAGTAAACACAGACAGGCGGGTGAAGCTAAACTCACCCGATAACGCAGATTATTGGCCTGGTATTGGTCCAGTACTGGCCCAGTAACCTGCATTAGGGGGTGCATACATCATAGCCATCCGAGTTTGGTGCATCCGAATTATTCTATATTATATGAACCTTAACGCTTTCACCATCGAATTTGTTCAAGAAAATTTCTACTTTCTCATAGAAAATGTCCATTTGTAGACCAAGAGAAGACACACTATTTTAATTTACCACGGGAATGACTGGCTCGATTATCGGTATATGTAAAAAAAACCCACTTCTCTTGGTCTGCAAATGGACATTTCTCAAGAAGTCCTTTTGGCTGATATGTGTGTTAAAGGGTTAAGTTGGATGATAAATGACATTCATATTTTTTTTATTCAATTATTTTTTTTATGAATTACCACGCTAGTACAAATATTACCACTAGAGTATAAATATTACGAATCGAGTAGAAACCGTATTTCCACATGAGTAGAAATATTACCGGCCCAGTAGAAATTATACCATTCAGTAGAAACTATTTCTACTCGAGTTGAAATAGTTTGCACTCGAATGGTAGTAGTTCTACTCGAGTCGCAATTATTTTTTCAAAAATTAATATTATACAGCGTCATTTATCAGCCACCCGTACGTGATCAGGTGAATCACATGTTGTTCTGGCGATAACGGGTGAGTTATATATGATGAGGCCACAAAGTCACGTGATCAGGTGAGTAAGATTGTGAATAGGATGTATCTCTGAAGATTTCTGGTGAGTTTGCACATGGGGTGTGTAATTATCTAACGTATCCTGATTGGTGTTGGACTACTTGATGCCACTGCGTTCCACCAGTCACCCACCAGTGGCGGGCTCACCACTCTCTTAGATCTAACTAATGGATTGATGAGATCTGTCAATCTGAGATTTATATCCGACGTCAAAATCAACTACCATACGTCACATGTTAGAATCAAAATGGCATATTGCTCCATCTGGAGAAACTACGGAAATTTCAGATTCCTAAGTTCAAATCACTTTGATATGGCTGCCACTCACGTATCTGACGTCATTATCAAATACGTCACTTGTTAGGTGACGTCATAATAAAAATGAAGTAGTACCTTCACGAAAATAGAAGTCTGTCATGAACGTGTCCGAATTGTATGTCTTTGCTGAATT
Source organism: Chaetoderma sp. LZ-2023a (assembly GCA_034401795.1). NCBI lineage: Eukaryota > Metazoa > Mollusca > Caudofoveata > Chaetodermatida > Chaetodermatidae > Chaetoderma > Chaetoderma sp. LZ-2023a. The sequence continues at coordinate 568,258 of CM067359.1, forward strand.
TACAATTTAATAAAACACCCTATTGAATATTTTGAAACTTTGATTACAAGGAAGTCATGGCAGCTCGGTCAAATTATAGTCAAACTATTCTATATAAATCGATTTCAACACGCATACAAATTTGCAGAGCTCAGCTAGAAGTGTGTGTGTGGCATAGCTAAACATGGATGCCTCTATTGGAATGCGGGGCAAAATCTAATAGGGAGACCTTCTGCCAGCGGTGGACACTGCAAGTTTGTTTCATGGCAAAATCACACGATCTGTTACTTTGTACAATTCTTTAATCAATTGAGGAGTCCAGCTTTAGGTATGCCCCGCCCACCTCTAGCTTAGCTCCACACACGCTTCTCCCAGGTTGGGATAGATCGATTCCTGAACTCTCTCACTATCAATTTCCAGAAAACTATAAATGTAAACTGTTAAATATTTTGAAACTAATTTGCTTGGATGATGGCAGCAACAGCGCTTAGTTAAATTACATCCAAAATATTCAACAACATGTTTTATAAAATAGTAAAGATATACAATTCGTACACCAACTCTTAGTTCGTCATCAATTACGCGTTCGTGACGAACTTAGTCGCGCCATTCATGACGTAATTAATGAAACCAGCGTACACGTCACGTACTTGATTATGGCGTCATATGATTGACGGATAAACTAGAATCATTCATTGATCATGATATTTAGTAGTATATAATTTTATTGTATATGTTTCACATCACTGCAGTTCGACCTAGCCTATATGATTTGAGTCCATGAGTCATTGGGCAATTTATCTTTTCTATTCACTACTAACCTGTTACCGACACCAATTGATCATAATCACAACGCGCCACCTTCGTATCTCGCGAGATCTCCTTCGGTACGAGATTGAGAAACCGCGTCAACAACTTCCAGTAAAAGTAGTTTTAAAATAGTCAACAAAATGAGTGTAACATTATAAAGAAGATCACACACTATCGCTTGAGGAGACAAACTGGTATTGCTCACTGTTCAACATTTATGCGATATGACAAATCAGATAAATTGTCAAACGGAATGTGACAGGATAGGGATTGATATAGAATCTATAAACCATAATCTAGCAGTGCTACGCAACATTCGAGATAGGATTAGCATCCCTTTCCCTTTTGCACGAGCACAGAGAGCCTTGGAATTCGCCCTACTGGGAGCCAGCAACATAAAGCCAGGAGAAGACGGCATTGCCTAAATCTCTCAAGCGTGCCGCGTGCTAACCTCTAGACAGCGGGACTCAATACACTCAGATGAAGATTGGCGCAAGAATTGACGAGAAGGGACCAACGACATTACTCCCCTCCGAGGGACGGGAACTGTGCAGGGTTTTACACCTATCCACATGCCAATCCAAAAATAGAGGCGTGGCTTCTTCGAGAATACGCTTTTCTCGATCTCGCATCGAAGGTCATCTCACGAGATACGAATGTCCACATGCCCGAGTGCGGGGTCGAACCGGTGGCATTTTATTCAAATCTCACAGCAGAGGTGAATTCTCTAGACCACCGAGCTACATATCCTATATCACGCCAGCTCCCATCAAAGAGCACAGGGATTGGTAACGTTGATAAATTGGTATTATTCGTTCGCTTATAGGTTTATATCATAATCTCCACATATATTATCTCTACATATATACCAATTTATCAGGGTTATCAATCCCTGTGGCAAAGAGTAGGCTGACTGATGTTACGTCATTGTGGGTTCGTTTCTCGTGTTACACGAACTACGGATGTTCAAATGGCTTTTACCAGTAGACTGGGCCCGTTCATCACCATTTGAGTAGCTTTAGACAATTTCCTGGGAGGGTATTTCTTTCACTCCGAGTGATCAGCAACCCCCCCCCCCCCACTTCACCCCCCCCCCACCCACCTCACCCCCACCATGCCAACCCCCTCCACACCCCAAGTAGGTACACCACTGTCTGTGATGTATATTTTTACTGGCATATTTTTTATTATTGGTTTATTATTCCTGGATGAAGGTATATCCACATTTTAAAGATTCTTCTGCTTTATTTCTTCCGTTTCTCCTCATCTCAAATGTCATGATTTACAGACAAACCACGATTGAATGTGGTTTTAATGTATGTTTGAAGATCCAGTCTGGTGATTTAGCATTTGTATACAGCCTGCAGTTGTCACAGTCACTCAAACAGAAGTTACAAAATGCATAGAATGTTACACGATTGCGTAATGTCAGCATTATGTTGATCAGCATGAACTCAATGAATAAAAGCCATGGTGAATGGTAGTTTCCCACTATCTTTCAAAATCCATTAGTCTAACAGCCATCCTCGACCACCTTGAGCAAAACAGCATACTAACGAACCTGGACCATGGTTTTCGTTCTGGTTACTCATGTGAAACCCAGCTGCTCATCACATCTCACAACCTGATCAAATCATATGAGGCAGGGACACAAGTTGATATCAGCATCCTAGACTTTTCGAAGGCCATTGACACAGTACCACATGCCAAACTCCTACACAAACTTGAGCGGTATGGCATCAGAGGCACCACTCATCAATGGCTATCATGCTTTCTCACCAAGCGCATCTCAGATCCACTTGTTTGCAGATAACTGTCTAATATACTGTGAGATAAAATCGCTACGTCATCATTCTATCCTTCAACAATCCCATGACACATTAGAATGGTGGGCATCCGACTAGGGCATGCAATTCAATGCAAAGAAATGTTATATCCTAAGTGTGAAAAACAAGTGTCAGCACTACTACAGCCTTGGCAAAACCATGCTACAGCAGGTCACAAATAACCATACCTCGGTGTCCAATTCGCGGAAGATCTTAAATGAACAATTTATATAGACAAAATTACAAGCAAAGCTAATAATACGCTTCTTTCGACGGAACTTAAAGAACTGCCCCACACTCTGCAAGAAGAATGCCTATCTATCACTTGTACAATCCATACTTGAGTACCACACCATAATCTGGGACACATACGTCCAAGCAGACATCGAACGCTTAGGAAAAATTCAAAGACAGACAGCAAGATTCATCACTGGTAACTACATGAGCAGAACCCCAGGATGTGTTACCCAGATACTACACGGCGACGCCGTAACACCATTACAAGAAAGGCGTAAACAACACTGATTAACATTCCTATTCCGTGTTTGAGGGGTCGATCCCAGCCATCCATCCTCATGAACACTTGACACCCAAATGCCCAAGAAGAGCTCTTCGCACACGCAAATTCGAAGGATACCTAGCAAGTAACATCCTCGAAAAGCAGGTCACAAACAATTCAATATATTTTCGTGTACCACCAGCAAGAACTGAACTTTTTAAACATTCATTTTTCATGCAAACAGTAATAGACTGCACCCATCTATACGACAACTGTGTTCTCTAACTGTTAACAGTTTCCGACCCTCACTCAACAGTAGACTACCTGTATAATATTGAATGCACTCTCTCTCTCTCTCTCTCTCTCTCTCTCTCTCTCTCATCCGCTGTGTTATGTCATAATAAAATCTGGAGCAACATGCAGTGCTGGAAGATCGAGAACGATGAGTTTACCTACTTAGGGATCAGCTGAAGTATCAAAATCACAGCACAAATTTGATCTCTTGTCCACGATAGAATCAGCAATGGACATCATACCCTATACATGATGATGAGAGCAGGACTTCATGGACTAAACGGCCTTCCTCCACCACTGGCATATAAGTTATACACAACATATGTTTTACCATGTTATGCACACAGCTTAGAGTCAGTAAGGATAAATCAGAATGAACTAAAAGCCCTGGAGCATTTACACTGAACCACATTGCAATATATCCAGTATCTCTCAAAGTTATGTGCAAGTATCGGCCGTATACCATATTCTCGGTGCCAGACCCATCGAGGCTGAGATCGGCGCATGGCGCCTCACACCATTTGCTGCTATTGCCTGCACTAAAGGTTCTACCATCGCAAACCTAGCACATAGACAGCTGATAGTCAATCGGCGAACAGAGAATAGTTGGTTCTGCATGGTTGCAATGTTGTTCGAAAAGTATGACCTAGGTATCCCATTACAGTTCCTGGAGAGTCCTATGATCAAAGGAACTTGGACCACAAACATACGCTTAAGAATCAACTCCTTTTGAACCAAGACACCCCCTGCTACAAGTGCTAGGCTTCAAAGTAGATCTAAGATCTCTGATGTTGGGTCGGGCGCAGCGGTGTAACACTTTATCTGGGTACCAAGCCGGGTATTTGGAGCGAGTGGCCAACCATAGCACTAAACAACTCATCTTTCATGACAGTTAATATTATGAATATCCGTCATGGTGCTCGCCGTGTGAGTTCCCGCCAGGCATGTGCAGCACCGCCCCACCCCCAGCCTCGAAGGGGTCTACCCAAGCTACTGGTGGTAAAGTTTGTAGACCTTGGACAAAAAGGAAGAAGGTTGTCCAACCTAAAGAACAAGTAAGCAAACCGCTGACTATCATGCAATGGAATGCTGAAGGAGTTTCTAACAAGAAAACGGAGCTTAGCCAAATTCTCATGGAGAAAGGCATAGATGTCACGTGTATCCAAGAAACTCGTCTAAATGCCAACAGAAGATTCTGTATAAGAGGATTTCAGTGCTTCAGATCTGACATGGATGGGAGACATAAAGGAGGAGTCATAACCCTGGTCCGGAATAACCTAAACGCCATTGAAGTTCAGAGAGACGTGGAAGGACCTGAAATTCTCACAATCAAGATAATTCCAGAGAAACATCCTATCACTGTTGTCAACTATTATTACCCTAATAATCAACCATTGAATCTCGGAAAAATCCCAGTTCACCCAGATTCAACTATCGTTGCTGGTCACCTCAACAGTCGTTCTCAGTTATGGGGCTATCATGCTACTGATAGGAGGGGTGAGGACATTGAAAACTGGATGGATGAGCATAAGCTGATTCTCTTGAATAAGGCAGATGACAACCCCCCCCCCCCCCCACACACACACACACACACACACACACACACACATTCTACTCGAGACGATGGCATACCTCATGTTCTCCTGATCTAGCATTTTCGACAGAAAATCTACATCAAGAATCTTTGCATATTGTTGGGGATCAACTTGGAGGCAGTGATCACTGCCCTGTTTTCATTACCATTAACATGGATGCTGAGATTGACCAAAATCAGACTCCTCGATGGAACTATAAGAAAGCAGACTGGGACAGATATCAGAAAGAGAGTGACAGATTGGTAAGAGACATTGATGTCAAAAACCAAAACATTAATAAAGTTGTTAAAGAGCTTAACTCTGCTTTACTCTCTGGTGCTGGCAAATGCATTCCTAGGGGATCCAGGAAAAACTACAGACCTTACTGGAGTACGTCTCTGCAAAAGTTACACGAAGAAATGTCGAACGCAAGGGAAATTGCAGAGAATGTCTCAACAGAAGCCAATCATGTGAGACTCCAACAATCCAAGGCAAAATATTTGAAAGCCAAAATCAGAGCCACCAGAGAATCATGGAGAGAAAAAACTTCAAGCTTAAATCTTGAAAAGGATATGAACAAACTCTGGAGGCTTGTGAAGCAGATTAATCATGAAAACACCAGAGTACTGAACATAACTCTTGGAGAGGATTGTGAAATTAAAACAGGAGAGGCTGCTGCTGAACACTGCTTGTATGTTTCAGAAAGTAAGCAATCTAGATGTGTCAGTGAGTTGTAAAAAAGCTGCAATGAAGTCTGCAAAGGGGAACAGAAAGACACAAATACATGTCGTGGGAATGGATGAGCTTCTGACCATAAGCGAGTTGGAGAAAAGCTTGAAAGTTCTTAAAAACAAGAAGTCTCCTGGACCAGATGGAATAACCAATGAGATGTTGAGGAATCTGGGTACTATTGGAAAGCACAAGCTTTTGGAGATTTTCAACCACAGTTGGTACACAGGCGAAGTTCCCCAGTCTTGGAGAGAGGCCAACATGATCCCTGTACTGAAGAAAGGCAAGAATAAATCCAAAGCGGCAATTTATTAACATATTAGTCTGACTAGTTGCACTGTCAAAGTTATGGAAAGAATCCTCAACCAAAGACTTCTTCGACATCTTGAAAGCAACAATCTCGTAGTGGATGAACAAAATGGCTTCAGAAAGTGTAGATCTACTGAGGATCAAACAACGTATCTGACACAGTCTATTGAGGAGGCGTTCCAACAGAAAAAGCATACCATCACTGTGTGGATTGATCTGCAGAAGGCATTTGATAAAGTATGGAAGCATGGACTCCTCCAAAAGCTCAGGACCAGTGATACCTCTGGAAAAATGTACAGCTGGATATGCCAGTATCTCCACAACCGAAAGGCATCAGTACAGCTGAATGGGACGAGCAGCAAGAAAGTCCTGCTATGACATGGTGTACCTCAGAGTGGCGTCTTCTCTCCCACCCTCTTCACAATATGTATCAATGACCTGGTGAAGAACCTTCCAATGGGAGTCAGAGCTGTATCGTATGCTGATGATCTTGTGATGTGGAGCAGCGAGGAGTATGTGTCAACAGCCAATTACTGCATGTAACTCGCAAGACAAGTCTGAAATTTGGTGACTCAGTTCTGCACTTTGAGGATGAAGTAACTTATCTTGGGCTGATATTTGACAACAGATTAACCTGGAAGATACAAATCAGAAAAGCTGAAGGTATAGCCAAGCGAAGACTGGCAGTTATGCGGAAGCTCACTGGAACAAAATGGGGAGCTAACATGAAAATTCTGAAACAGGTTTGCTCTGGATAAGTTAGGCCCATCATCCAATACGGCTCATCATCATGGATGCCAGCTGCTACAAGCACCCTTCAGACATTGGATAATGTACAAAATCAGGCTCTTCGTATCATAACACGATGTATGAAGACCACACCAATAGCAGCGATGGAAAAACTTGCCAATATCCAGCCACCCCAGCAGAGATGAGAAATAAAGGCCGAGATTCAATACGAGAAATTCAAATTGATGCCTCACCATCCCATGCATATGCTGACTCACCAAATGTCTAGAGGAAGGCTCAAGAGGAATAATTTCTTATTAACTTCAAAGAAAATTGAAAGAAACAGAGAGTCGGACATCTTCCCAAGATGTAGAAACATAACTGCTATCTCCGAGAGGGAACCGTGGAAAGCTTCTGAAATAGAAAACACAATTTCAATCTGGCCCTCGATTCCATGGTTTGAAAGCAAGGGAGATCAAGCAGAGGTGACAAACAAAGTTCTTGCATTGAATCATATTGCAGAGAACTACCCTGAGGAAGAGTGGATACATGTTTATACAGACGGATCAGCTATCCAGGCTGTCAAGAATGTAGGGGTAGGTGCTCACATTCCTTCTCCATGTGGAGATATAACAGACTCATGCTTGCCAACAGGGAAGCACTGTAGCAATTACATTGCAGAAATTCAGGCACTGATCTTAGCTGGCCAAAAGCTGATACAACGAAAACCCAGAAATTAAAATATTGTTATCTTGACAGACTCCATCTCAGCGCTCCAGGCGCTGGAGAGTGGAAGAGAAAGTACAGATTTAATTCATGAAAATCTTATGCAACTGGCTAAGGAGATCAATGTCAACTTACAGAGGATTCCCTCGCATTGTGGCATATTAGGAAATGACAAAGCTGATCAGCTGGCTAAGGATGGGTCAAATAAAGAACAATTCAACCGTGAGGTTGACTTTGAAGCACTGAAGCATATCATTAGAGCCAAAAGAACCACCAGCAGGCAGCATAATGATGCAATGCACAGCCTCAGTAGGTAGGATCAGACATGTATCTTCAGATTGAGGACTGGTCACAATCGTCTCGATACACATCTTCACCATCTCAAGATTACAGATTTTGCACTGTGTGAGTGTCAGCAGGCAGAAGAAACAACAGAACATCTTTTGCAGCACTGCCAGCGATACGAACAGGCTAGGAGAATCTTCTGGCCTATTGAAGTATCTTTTGGAGAGAAGATAAGAGGAGACAGAGAGAGAGTTTGATGACCACTTCAGCTTTCATGCACCAAATAAGGAAAACAGTCTAAGATTACTGTCATGAGAAAAATCAACGCAAGAAGAAGAACCAAGCCATTACAGGAACAGGGATCCACACACCAAAAGTCCTCTCTGAAACATCTGAATGTAGACAACTGCAAGATTGGAGCAGCACACAGCAAATTGGGCCATAACAGCCAATGCACGAGATGTCCAATGAGCTCCAATCAAAGCAAAACTCCTCACTGCAACTTATACCCTCCAGAGTACAAGAGATTCACAAATGGTCGCGAATCCATTATATGTCCACTATGCCACTCAGAACCAGAAAATCTAAACCACTTACTGTTTCGTTGCAAGAAAATGCTTATCCTAGTGGAACATGCTACAGAAAACATATAGAAAGCCTTCTCGAAAACAAAATTGATGATGACACTCTTCGGCCTGACACTCGATCCCAGCATAGAAAAGCTACATCTAGAGTTCAGAAATCTAGCCGATCCCTCTCTACATGAAGCCATTGAATCTGCATCACGATGGTTGTGCTATAGGGTGAATCACGTTAGAGCTAGAAACATGAACCATCTTTTCAAAGCAAACAGGAAGGAAGAAAAAGGTGGACCAGTCTGAACATGTCCGCAAAGTTGTGCTCATCATCATCATTTTACAAGGAATAAGCCCTTGGCTTGTTCTTGCCTCGGGAAATTTAGTTGGTATTGTATTATTAGAGTTTGTACCTTGTTTAGATAAAATTGTTTATTTATTTGGTTGGCATTTTTCAGGACCCTGGTTGAATTGAGGAAGTGCTGTGGTGCAGATGGGTGTTCTCTGAGTCAGCTGCGGTGTGCTACCTACGCTCATGGTTACACTCTGCTGCGCCTGGCATTTGGTTATATTTCTAAATTTATCTTATATATCTATTAGTTGGTTAACTCATAATCGTATATTATGCCATTTAGATTCATGTCTAGTTTTGATTTAAACACGCCAAGCGTGGGTGCCTCAACCACAACAGAAGGGAGTGAGTGTCATGATCATTATATACACCTGTGCAAAAGTTTAGCACCACCCTATTTTTACGCACATGCGAGGGTATATTCATGTGCTATGAAGAAAGCAATAGCATAAACATTTATGTACCCATCCATCTTAGTGCAAGAGGTAATAATGCAACTAGAGGAATGCTGATTATGATGGTGGGGAAACACTGTATGTTTTTGTTGGAACTTGAAAACGAGGCCTGAATATGGTTACGTTGACACAACTGACAACTATTGCCCTACAGTTGACACACGTGGCTAGATTGTCATTAATGGTGTCTGAAAACGAAGTTTAACATCTGTGCACGAGTTTGAGACTGTCATTATTAATACCGGGTATATCCACCTTGTGCCTGGATGACGGCCTGGACACGACGTCTCATGCTGGTCACCAACCGACTGATACGCCATTGTGGTATTCGTTGCCATTCAAGATGGAGTGCGTCTGTTAATTCCTGTAGGTTCTGCACAGGAGGATCCCTCCTTCTCACCATGTTTCCCAGAATGTCCCAGATATGCTCAATAGGGTTCATGTCAGGGCTCCTTGCTGGCCATGGTAGGGTTTCGATGGCATTCTGGCAGAGGTATTCATGCACAGCTCTAGCACGATGTGGTCGGGCGTTGTCATCCATGAATATAGGGTGGGTTCCAGGTGCATGATTTACAAAATGAGGGACCACAACTCTATCCAGTATGGAATCTTGATATCTTTGTCCATTTAGTGTTCCAGGTACAGTCAACAGATCCAGCTTACAATCAAATGAGATGCACCCCCATATCATAACGGAACCTCCACCAAATGGAACTTCTTCCATGATGTTACGTTGGTCGTACGCCGTGCGTCTGGACCTCCATACACGAGTTCGACCATCTGTGGCATGAAGCAGGAACCGACTTTCATCGGACCAGTGTACCCGTCTCCAGGATCTCATGTTCCAGTGTCTTCTTTCGTTGCACCACCTCAGACGCTCCTCTTTGTGGTGTGCAGTGAGGAGAGGACGTCTGACAGGTCTCCTAGCTTTCATGCCAGCAGCATACAGTCTCCTTTTGACGGTAGACATTGACACTCTATTGCGCGTTTCCCATTGCTGGCTGAGCACTCTGCTGTTGGTGAATGGAGATCTCCTAACAAGGCGTACTAGGGCTCGATCATCACGGGCAGTAGTCTTCTTCGGTCTTCCAGATCTAGGCCTGTCCTTCACCTCGTTAGTTTGCCCATGTTTTGCAATCAAACGACTGATTACAGTATGGTTAATGTTCAGCTGTCTGCCAATCTCTCTGCATGACATACCAGTGGTATGCATGCCTATGATTTGCCATTTCACACGATCACTTAACCTTCGTCTTGCCATAGCGGTTCACAAGCAAGAGCTAATTCTCTCTGTACAAATAAACCACGGTCATGAACACAAAATTCCAAACCTTTCGCCTAAATCTGTATGTAATGTTCTACACCTCAAATTGGACTTTTACATAACTGAACACGTGTGCTGTTTCCCGCCACGCACGGACATCAAGCGGCGTGAAGTCATGCATGCATGTGCATTTCGTACTTGGAATTATGTCAGCTAACGCGGGGACAAAAATTATGGCAGCCTAGTTGTACCATCATGTTTCTACATTCTATTGTTTTTGCTGGTGCTTAACTTTTGCACAGGTGTATATTAGTCATACATTCTGCCTGAAAGTCATTCATTGATAACTCATTCTGCCTACTAGGTTCTAATGTATCGTAGAGTATCCAGTTTTGGGGGAGGCTCTAGTTTCGGTGATCTTTCGTTACGCATGCGCTGTGTAACAACACAAGTTCTCGTGACGTCATAATTGTGTAATCAACCAGTACGGTAATTATCGGTAACGCTTACCGCGTTTCCCCGCAAAATTCACATTAAAATGTTGAGTCAGCACTAAATCAACTTGTTACTTTAGCATGTAAAAAATTGCCGATTTTCTTATTACTTTTTATCATATGCCTTTAAAGCATTGTATTTTAAATAAAATACGTAAATATTGGAAATTCTTCCCCATCATCTGTTTTATTTATACCACGTGATCAATGTCAAAATCCAGACTGGACAGGGTGGTTCAAAAGTCAACAGCGCAGTGCCTGTTCTTAGCACATTATCAAAATCAAGGAATATATGCATAGTATAATATTATTCAATATCTTTTGCACATTTGCATTTGATGCTTTAGTCAAGCCCTCACAACTAGCTCCAAGTCTGAGGAAAATGTCCACCACCATCACCCGAGAAAAAACAAGAAAATGACAGTAAAACACTTCCCCATTCTGACGACTAAGAACCTCAGCATTTTTTGCTCCGTATGGTAGCTGGATTGTCTAAAAACAGAAATTTGTGCGAGCCTGTACGGGTATCACCGAAACAGGATACCATCGTTTTTGTTTGTTTTGAAGTACGTCATCGCCTAATGGCGCTGTGTTTTGACATTTCGTTTTCTGGGATTTTCTTCTAACTTGGCGCTGGATAAGGGTTAAAGTCACTAACAAATTAAGCCAATTTATTTTTAAATATGTATGGTATTTATTAAATTATTAGCAATTTCTGCTTAGGCGCCCCGAAACTGGATACTCCACGCTAATAAAGTAAACAGTACGGTTGCCTGTCTAAATATTGTCGATAATCTCCTGTACAACTCAACAAACCATTAAAGTGAGTTCCATGTGTTACTAATTCGGTTTGGGGAAAAAAGCCTACGAATTTCTTTCCTGTAGCGTTTGGTGTTGATCTTGAGCTATACAACACCAAGGTTGACGCAGTAAACCTGGAAACTGTCAATAGCGAAAAGGACATTGGGATAATTATTGAGCGACACCTGAGCTTTAGAGAACATATGCAAACAAAGGTGAACAAGGCCGTAGAAATTATGGCGGCTATTCGCGGAACATTTACCAACTTGGATGAGGATAGTTTTACTTTACTTTATAAGGCACTTGTAAGATCTCAAGTTGAATATGCAGGGAGTGTGTGTGGTCACCATATAAGAAAAGTCGCATAGCTACTGTGGAAATGGTTCAGAGAAGGGCCACAAAGTGTGTACCATCACTAAGAGAGTTGAGCTACACAGAGAGACTGAAGCGGCTGCAACTACCAACCCTAAAGTACAGACAGCTTCGAGGGGTCATCATTGAAACATATAAGATAATGAATGGGATTTATGACACACGCGTCACTGAAAATTTCTTTACATACAACAGTGTGGACACAAGAGGGCACAATTATAAAATTTATAACAACCACACTAGACTTGACATTAGGAAGTACTCATTCGTGAACTGTGTCACCGATATATGGAATAATCTTCCTTACGATGTCGTAAACGCACCAAGCCTAAAGTGTTTTGAATGTAGACTTGATCGGTACTGGAAAGACCAGGAAATGAAATGTAACTTCAATGCAGATTACAATTTCTAATCAAGAGCAAGAGCAATATGACATGTTGATTGAGTATTCAAAGCTGAGGAAGGGTTGGGTGTGGTACATTTTGTAAGCCACGCCAATCATTCAATTATTGTATTTCATTTGAAATGTATTGTAATAGGCAACAATTAATTAAATCTAATGTAGATACTGCTGCGGGACCAAGTGGATTGGGCATGAAATCACGCCAGTCCAAATTGGGATAGTATAGTGGTAAGGATTGTGCGTGGTACCTGTACCAACCTATCTTTAATAGTTATGTGTATTTTAATAAAAGTAGCCTAATGTAATCAACCTGGAAGATCACATACTCAGCAAAGAGCTGATAACAATTGCACAGCAAACACTAACATATGTCGGGACCAGATACACACAAACATCAATTATAATTCTTGTATTGCATGTCAGCCTAGTAGTCAAGTTAGTCCTTCAGACGACCGTGAAGTTGCATTCAATGATGACGAAACGCAGGTAGAAAGCTGTAATCAACCAAGAACTGAGTATCATAGCAGTGAAACTGCAAGTCCGGAGAGACCCAGTCATAAAGTTAGAGATACTGAGATGCAGCCAAGTAGTGATACCCAGAGTGAGACCTCGCAGAGTGTGAACCCAACCGGCTCTGAGTGTGTGATTAAGTATATAATCCTGAGCGATAACATGATAACTGAGAATGACAGAAGTCAGGAAAATAAAAGATCAAATCCCTCTGGAAAAAGTATCAAATCTCAGAACATAACCCGACAGACCAATCTTGAGAGTGACCATACTCAGCTACCAATGTCTGAAACAAAAGATTCACCACATACACCAATACCGCATATACAGATGGTCATAGTAAGCAGATAGATGAAAATGGGTCAACTGAACAGGCTGATATACATTTTTAGATCACCACAGTCCAAAATGGCAGCGTATGAAGTAAATCATGAAGAAACCGACATGAAAAGTAACATTTCCATTGTGATCTATAACTGTCACAGTGCTAAAAGAAATTCAGAGGCACTAATCCATCTACTAAAGAGTCATCATATCATTTTTCTGCAAGAACATTGGTTATATAATTTTGAGAAAGACAAGCTGACATCGTTGTATAATGATAACTCTGCGGCAGTTAAATCTGTAGATGATGATAATCCTTTATTTTCACCAGTCACAACATATTGTCAAAGTACCGTAAAATCAGACGGCTTGAGAATCTGCCAGTGAACAGCTCTGATCATATTCTGGTCAAGGGCATACTACTGCTGAAACATGATCATGTACAGCTGGAAAATAAAAAGCCCATAATAGAGGAAAATTATTTGGCGCAAAGTAGATAAAGCTCTGTGCAAAAGGAATGTGCATGACCGACTATCTCAACTTGATGTAATAGGTAAAAGCGACTATGCTATTGAATCACAACTCAGCAAGGTGGATTCGATAATGAACAAATGTGCGGAAGAGGTTATACCGACTCTACCATGGTTGAAACCAGATAAAAAGCGCCTTTGGAACCCCAAAATTGCAGCCGCAGTTCAAGAAAGTAAATCTGCATTCTTTGAGTGTAAGAAAGCAGGATGTCCAAGAGAACCATTTCATCCAGCATGTAGTAGGAGAAAAGCAGCTAAAAGACCTTGTGTAGAGTACAGAGTGAGGAAAATGCTAGACGTCGGTGCGTGCTATACCAAGAAATAGGAGACGCACATTATGGGAACAGAGAGTTATATCACAGAATTATTGAACAACAATCAACCTCCAAAAATACTTCAGTAAGCGAACTGATTCTACATAGTACAGTAGTGAGTAATCCAGATGGGTTCTGTGATGCCTGGGCTAGACATTTCTCAAAGTTAGCCACAACAAGTGACAATCCTTAATTTCAAGAGATGTTCAGACATGAAGCTGAGTTTGATATGTTAGTCTTACAAAAGCAAGTGAAGAAAATATAGAAATCAGAGACTATACTGTTTTTAAAGTTGAAGAAGCAATTAGTAAGCTGTCTGCCAAGAAGGCACCTGCTGTCCACGGACTCGCAGCAGAACATCTGAAGTATGGAGGTACATATTTAATTATGCAGATTACAGACATTATAAACGTTATCAAAACTCGTAAGAAGATCCCTGATAGTCTTAAGGAAGGGCTTCTAACCCCAGTGTACAAGGGAAAAACTCTGCAAATGACGCCAATAACTACAGAGGGATCACAGTTATGCCGGTGATAGAAAAGGTGGTAGAAGTACTATTGAGGGTAGAGCGAGAGAAAAAGCTGTTACCAACGCAGAGCTTCATGCAGATGCTTCACCAGTGGTGTTTCACCTTTGCAAGGCACATTTTCTAGTCAGAGAGGCAGTAATAGATGCAAAAGATCAAGGCATGTCTGTATATGAAGCATATCTAGATGCTAAGACTGCATTTGATGTGGTATATCAAGATAATCTCTACAGCTAGATTTAAACGGGATACAAGGTGCTTTATGGATAATAACAAGGAACCTGAATCAAATGTGAAGTGGAATGGAAAGCTGTCAAGTTCATTTAATATTCAACAAGCTGTCCGTCTGCTAATCTGTACAAGAGACACATAAACCCATGCCTACAGCTTGATGGTAATGACAAAGGAATCATGGTCGGGGTAACAGAGATTGCTAGCCCATGTGTAGCTGATGATGTTACCATAATCACTAAGAACCGAATTGACATACAAACCCAATTGAACCTAGGAACTACATATGCAGATGCTAGGAGATATGAATACCAAGGCGCAGAGTGTAATCATCACAAATGACAAGAATGCTCAGAGCAGCAAACAGGAAAGTCCATGGGAAATTGGTAGGCAACAGATTACAATCGTTAACACAGCTACTCATCTAGGGATACAAAGAGATGCTCAGAAAGGAAGTAGCCAACCTACATGTGAGAATAATCTGAAGAAGGCTCGTAGATCCTATATCGTCTATTAGGAGCTGGCATGCATGGTAAAGGAGGGCTTCCACCTCAAGTTTTGAGAAGCATGCTAACAGTTTACATTATTCCTGTGCTGACATATGGTCTAGAAGTTGTACTACCAGGCAAGAAAGAAGTGGAGTTCCTGGAAAAGGAGTTTAGAGGTATTCTCAACAAACTACTTACTCTTCTGACTACAGTTGCATCAGTCGCCTGTTATTCACTACTTGGTAAACGACCTACTGAAGCGACCATAGATGTCAAAATACTTAACTTTCTTGGTAATCTGTGCCGCAACAAGAACACAGCTGAAAATGCAGTGTTATGTAGACAAATAGTACTTAAAGGGTTTGAAGGTAAAAGTTGGATCTGCACAGCCAGAAGACTCTTAGCCAAATATGAACTTTCATCTGCACATACTATCCTAGATATTCTACTCACAAAGAACACGTGGAAAAATACAATAAACTCAGCTATTGACAGATATTGGCTAAAACACCTCAAATGTAAAAGTAAACTATACCCATCAATGAGAATATCTTCAGAAAAAGTGACGTTCAGCAGGACACACCCAGTAATAACATCAATCAGCAATAGTCCAAGAGATGTTTACGGAGCGTTAGTGAAGAATTGGATGGTGACAGGCACAATTCAGTTACAGACAAGCAGAAGATGGAATCATGGCTCAGTACCTGATCAAAGATGCCTGTTATGCCTAGATGAAGATGAGTTCATTGAGCACATTATGCTAAGCTGCTCTGTAAGCCATTCAGTTAGACAACCTATTCTGAAGCAGATACTGAGCGAACTGCAGGATGATGTATGTAGTGACTCAGAATTACTGACAACCCTTCAAGAGGATGAAAGTGTGATGTGCCGCTTTCTCTTGGACACAAGTCAAGCAGAACTACCTACCAACATCATTCATCAACTTGAATTTCTTACTCGCAGACTCTGTTATGCCCTCTACCAGTTCAGAGAGAAAAGGCTATCACATCTGCCTGCAAACAAGAGAACTGGATTGTACCAGACCAGAGATGTCAGGATAGATCAAACCAATACTCCTCAACACTGATAATTATGTTCTTCAATATCAAGGTTTTAAAACAATTATCACCAGATCAAGTCAAGTCAAGAGGCAGTCACCTGGAACAGTGTCATTCCAAATAATCTTTATTGAGCTTTATATTAATCAATGCCACTTCCAATGACTCTGTTAAAGGTTTAGTTTTCGAGATATTGACAACAATTTCTGGACTGCTTTTTGCAGGTGATTCTGAACAATGTTTAAGCGAAAATAGATGACATCAGTGCTAACAATAGACATTGATGACATGCAGTCAAACTTGTATTAAGACACCCAACAAAGGAGAATCAGGCAGTCTCTTATGGCAGCTGGTTTCTTAATAAAGGTTCAAATACATTGCTTAATCGGATTTAGCAAATGAAGAGACTCTAAAGGCAGGTGGTCTCTTAACCCTTTCACCGATAAATCCTGGAAAAGGTATATTCTTTATGATATAAAACTTATTTTGATATTTTGAAATTAGTTTTACAGAAGCCATTGTGCCATAGGCAGGAATGGCTTCTAGTAAAATTTATTTCAAAATATTCAACAGTTTTACTGTATTGATGCCTTGAAGATGCGATATATGGAATTCATTGGTGAAAGGGTTATACAGGTGGTTTTTATAGCAGGTTTAACTGAGTGTATTCCAAACCATCCATTTAACACATGTACATCTGGCTGAATGGCCAATTAGCAGCAGGGGTTTGATAGGTGAGCTGGAGTTTATTTAGAAAATTATTTGACTGAAAGTCCTTGATCCTTAGGCAGTAACAACTTTCAATCAAATTCATTTCGAAATATTCAACACTATAGATGTCAGAGCACACAACTCATATGTTAAATATTTTGGGAATTGGAGGAAAACAGCTTATCTGTTAATTGTTTTTATCTTGTTTGGCAATAAAATGTTAATAAAACGTGTCAGGATGATAAATAGTTAAGGGCTGATAACTCTGGTGTTTTATGTCATATCAGTTTCATTTTCGCAACACAGATATTAGAAGCCGACCGTAACATTGTGTTAATCCACCCAGAAATAACAAAATGTGCTGGAGGAGCATAGCTAAATTTTGATCATGAATTAATGACTAACGAGAATGATGCAAGCAGTCAAGGGGCTCGCAGGGAGCTATTTTTCTAAATTACTCATGCGAGACAATGCTAATTAATGGATAATTATTTTGATTAATGGGATTTTAATTGGTTTTGACAGGTGTAATGCGTAATGAAGTCATGTGGGTTATGTGTGCATCCGTCGCCCTGTAGGTGGGGCTTAGAATACACCTTCTGTATCCTCTGCGTGTCGTAAGAGGCGACTAAAGGAGGTAAGGGTGAGGTAACCCTGACAGAAACCTCGAGTGCTGAAGACGGAGGTTTCAGGCTGCACGGTGGACTCTAATAAACCATGGATCCACGCACTTAACACTTATGATCATGTTGATAGTCACTTACAGGACTGGCGGTATGATCAGCGAACGAAAAGAAGACTTACTGTTGAATATTTTGAACCTAATTCACCTTTCCAGTTCATCCATCGATCATCTGACATCATCTGGTGTCATAATTAACTAAGTGACGTGTACGATGACATCATAATTATTACGTCATGAATGATTCGATATAGTCTGTCTTTAACGCTTAATAGTCAGACACACATTGTACGAATTGTACGTCCTTACCATTTAATAAATACGCAACAGCGCCCAGTCATATTAGTTTCAAAATATGTAACAGCTTACCTGTATAGTTTTCTGGAAACTGATAGTCAGGGAGTTCTGAGATTGATCGATCCCAACTCAGACGAGGTGCTGGTGGAGCTTAGACACAGATGGGCGGGGCATAGCTAAAACTGTAAAGTTCTATTAGATTGGAAGACATTAGGCAGCCATGTCTTTCAATCCAATTATGTTAAAAATATTCAACAGAAAATTTCTTATTTTAAAATTTATACTAACTAACATGATTCTGTTTCTGTTTTTGAAACATTCTAACTTATTTATGAACTCTACTTTCTCTTTCTCGGAACATTCTATATTTCTCATAGGCTTGAGCGATTACGTGATTTAATAAAAAAATTGCAATTATGTTTTAAATCGTGAAATTATACGATTCAAAATTAAATAATCGTGAACAATTTCTACTGCATAACATATTTTAAAACCTACTTTTTAACTACTCTTTAATGCAATCAGCATTTTGCTTAGCGAATATATACACCTGTGCAAAAGTTAAGCACCACCCTATTTTTACGCACATGCGAGGGTATATTCATGTGCTATGAAGAAAGCAATAGCATAAACATTTATGTACCCATCCATCTTAGTGCAAGAGGTAATAATGCAACTAGAGGAATGCTGATTATGATGGTGGGGAAACACTGTATGTTTTTGTTGGAACTTGAAAACGAGGCCTGAATATGGTTACGTTGACACAACTGACAACTATTGCCCTACAGTTGACACACGTGGCTAGATTGTCATTAATGGTGTCTGAAAACGAAGTTTAACATCTGTGCACGAGTTTGAGACTGTCATTATTAATACCGGGTATATCCACCTTGTGCCTGGATGACGGCCTGGACACGACATCTCATGCTGGTCACCAACCGACTGATACGCCATTGTGGTATTCGTTGCCATTCAAGATGGAGTGCGTCTGTTAATTCCTGTAGGTTCTGCACAGGAGGATCCCTCCTTCTCACCATGTTTCCCAGAATGTCCCAGATATGCTCAATAGGGTTCATGTCAGGGCTCCTTGCTGGCCATGGTAGGGTTTCGATGGCATTCTGGCGGAGGTATTCATGCACAGCTCTAGCACGATGTGGTCGGGCGTTGTCATCCATGAATATAGGGTGGGTTCTAGGTGCATGATTTACAAAATGAGGGACCACAACTGTATCCAGTATGGAATCTTGATATCTTTGTCCATTTAGTGTTCCAGGTACAGTCAACAGATCCAGCTTACAATCAAATGAGATGCACCCCCATATCATAACGGAACCTCCACCAAATGGAACTTCTTCCATGATGTTACGTTGGTCGTACGCCGTGCGTCTGGACCTCCATACACGAGTTCGACCATCTGTGGCATGAAGCAGGAACCGACTTTCATCGGACCAGTGTACCCGTCTCCAGGATCTCATGTTCCAGTGTCTTCTTTCGGTGCACCACCTCAGACGCTCCTCTTTGTGATGTGCAGTGAGGAGAGGACGTCTGACAGGTCTCCTAGCTTTCATGCCAGCAGCATACAGTCTCCTTTTGACGGTAGACATTGACACTCTATTGCACGTTTCCCATTGCTGGCTGAGCACTCTGCTGTTGGTGAATGGAGATCTCCTAACAAGGCGTACTAGGGCTCGATCATCACGGGCAGTAGTCTTCTTCGGTCTTCCAGATCTAGGCCTGTCCTTCACCTCGTTAGTTTGCCCATGTTTTGCAATCAAACGACTGATTACAGTATGGTTAATGTTCAGCTGTCTGCCAATCTCTCTGCATGACATACCAGTGGTATGCATGCCTATGATTTGCCATTTCACACGATCACTTAACCTTCATCTTGCCATAGCGGTTCACAATCAAGAGCTAATTCTCTCTGTACAAATAAACCACGGTCATGAACACAAAATTCCTAATCTTGTCGCCTAAATCTGTATGTAATGTTCTACACCTCAAACTGGACTTTTACATAACTGAACACGTGTGCTGTTTCCCGCCACGCACGGACATCAAGCGGCGTGAAGTCATGCATGCATGTGCATTTCGTACTTGGAATTATGTCAGCTAACGCGGGGACAAAAAGTATGGCAGCCTAGTTGTACCATCATGTTTCTACGTTCTATTGTTTTTGCTGGTGCTTAACTTTTGCACAGGTGTATATGTCCCTTTGCAAGCAAAGAGAAGACTATTTGTTTTAAAGTATCACTGGAAAATCCTATCCCATGTTACTCTATGCCGCATCCGAGACAAGATCGACGACTTCACCGGATCATGTCAAAGTGGCTACAAACGTGGAAGCAGCTGACCAGACATTACATGCTTGTGTCGGTAGTCATGTCCAAACGCTGGGACTTCCACAAAATGGGCATTGACATGTCACGAGCCTTCGACACAATAAAATGCTCAAAGATCCTAGATGTACTACACCAGGCCAGTTGCAATGAAGATGAGCTACTACTAGTGAGACTACTGCTTGCAGACACCAAGCTGAGAGTACGAGTCACGTCAGTGAAGTCTGTAGAGTTTGAGACATCAATCGGCTCCCCGTAGGGCGATGGTCTATCCACTGACCTTTCGCCCGTTACCTTGTGGCTGCATTCAAATCTGTCAGGGAAAATTTCACAAGACCAACCACCCCCTCCCCACCTTTGTAGCTTTCATCATTGATATGCTTTTGTTGTCATGTCCAAGTTATTTGTATCCAGGCTGATTAACCGACCAATCGCGATATTCTTAAATGATGGATCGTGATCACTCAAAGCAGTAATCGTACAAGACTACTTTCTGATCTTTCATGGGAAATTTGGTTTTCTCTCGGACCTGTCTTTTTCTCACAAAATACAATAATACTATTTAATGAATCTGAGCACTTTATTTTGTCATAACAATTGGAGAAAACACAATCTACGATAGTTACATATTACCTAACCCTTACCATTCTGATGTCCAAATTTTTAATTTTCAAATTAAATTAAAAGATGAACTGGTGTTCACTTTTCAACAAATTTCATGGAAGATGTTGCTGTCTATAGACAGCAACATTGTCCCCCAAAGTCGTTGAAAAATGTACACCAGTTTCTTTGCTATTGACACAGTAAATGATAGCATATTGACATCAGAGCGGTAAGGGTTAATATTAATATTAGTTGTATATAAAAACTGAGGTGACTTTTTAGGATGGTTTTGTCTAAAATCTAGGGACAAATTAACTGTCTCGCCACCGAACAATAATTTCAATGAACAAAGACTCATGACTTGCTGAATATATTGAAAACAATTTGACTGAAAGTTGTTGGTGGCTTAGACACCAACAACTTTCAGTCAAATTGTTTTCAAAATGTTCAGCCGGTCCAGAGATATAGCCCTTAGAAGATGTTGTCTGCAAAATCTCAGCAGTCAGACAGTTAAGGGAAATGTAGGTATTTCACTGACACTCGGAATAATCTGGCACTATGTCTTAAAGATAACATGGCATCTAGAGATCAAACCTGAAGTAATCAAGCATCACATATGTAAAGCATTAATGAGAAAGGATGCTTTGGTATTTAAATGAAACAAACTGACAGAGAATTAACCATTTCACCAACAAATCCCTGAAAAAGTAGATTTTTTACGACATAAAACTTATTTCAACCGTTGAATTTTGAAATTAATTTGACTGCAAGCCGTTAATATCAAAATATTCAACAATTTTCCTGTATGATTGTCTTGAAAATGAGATATGGCGGGATTCATCGGTGCAGCGGCTTCCAGTCAAATTAATTTCAAAATATTCACCAGAATAAGAATTTATTTTATCAGAGATTTACATGGCTTTAACACTTTAATGACCAAATTTGGTCAGAAAATTTTAATATTTCTCTACAAAATGTCCTTTTGCTTCGCTATCGAGCCAGTCATTCCAGTGGTAAATTTTCAAAAATTATATTCACTTGGCCTGTAAATGGACATTACTCAAGACCATAACAGAGGCCAGTTTTGGCTGGATTGACCATTAAAGGGTTAAGACGTATTTATTTATCTAGCCAGTAATTCCAGTTCAAATTTTCAAATATTTCTCCTGGACTGCAAATGGACATTTCTCAAAACCACTGGAGAATCAGTTTTGGCCAGCTTGAGCGTCAACCCTTATAACTTTGGTGTTAAGATTTATAATTTTCAAACTAAATTAAAAGATGTACTGGTGTTCATTTTTCAAAAAATTTGCTGGAAGATGTTGCTGTCGTAGACAACATCATCGTCTACCAAAATTGTTGAAAAACGTACACCAGTTTCTTTGCTATTGACACGGTAGAATATTTACATTAGAGTGGTAATGGTTAAAGAATGACTATTCTTCTTTCAATAGATAAATACAAGCAGTAACAAGATATACATATTATAATAATAATGGATCATAAAGAATAAAATAACAAAATATACAAATAGTTGCACCAGTCTAACATTCACACATGGTGAGAGAAACAACTTATTTAATAATAATTTAAAATTAATTGAATTAATTCAAAGCGATAAGAATTAATTAAAACACTTGATTGGTTTAGTTAACCCTTTAATGGTTACACCGGTCAAAACCGGCCTCTGTTATGGTCTTGTGGAATGCCCATTTACAGGCCAAGAGAAAACAATTTTTGAAAATTTACCATTGGAATGACTGGCTCTATAACCGAGCCAGTCATTCCAGTGAAAAATTTTCAAAAATTGTATTCTCTTGGCCTGTAAATGGACATTCAATAAGAAAATGTTTAGATTTTTTTACCCAAATTTGACCATAAAAGGGTTAAATAGAAGAAAGTAACTACAGTAAATTTCTTGTCGTAAATCATTTAAAAATGTATTCCTAATATTTGAATAAGTTAAATCACATTCATATTTTTATTATGTTATCTATTAACATTTAAATGTCTGTCTGCTGAGTTCCTGCAGATGACATTTTCCATGGGTTTTAACTCTGTATCTGCTGAACATTTTGAAAACAATTTGACTGAAAGCTATATGTACTTAAGCCAACAATAACTTTCAGTCAAATTGATTTCAAAATATTCATCAGGTCAAGAATTATTGTGCCTTGAAATTATTGTCAGCAGGCAGACAGCTAAAATTCAAAACAGCAAACAGGTCTATAAATCGGTAACATTCCTGAGAGACTAACATCCATATATTTTCAGTGTAATTAACAAAGCTTTCTTCATAATTTGCTTCAGTTTTAATTTTTAAATAAATTAATCCATTAAAATTTAACAAAATTAGAACTTGTATTCATAAAGATGTTCTGTAAATTACCGATTCATTCATATTTATCAGGTAAGCGAATCTTTGCTCACATTAATAAGGACAAATTTGTCCAATACCCGCGTCATTGAGATATCTTCAATTGGGCAACATGTTAGATGTCAAGTGTGTCTTATTTTGAAAACAATGTTGCTAAAAGCTGTTGGCTGATGCACGCTAAGTTCTTGACCCTCAAATTGGCAAAATCATGCCCCCCCCACCCCCACGGACAAAAAGTAGTAGTAGAGTTATTGAAAACATATATCAAAAGTATGCATTTTGAAAGTAATTTTGCTGAAAGATGTTGCGTTTTAGCTTTTGACCCCGAAACTGGGATACATTTTTGGGACATGGGAAAGCTGCCACCCAAGTTTGTAAAAGACTCCTCCAGTACAACGAGTAGGACCAAAGTTATTCAAAAATGTCTCCCCAACAATAACAAGAAGGACTCCGTGCTGGCATTAACCATTGTGTCTAGAGAGGTGGGTAAAAACTTGAAATAAGTTTTGTTAAACTAAGATTTTCTCTTTAATCCGTCAACACTCATATCATCAAAAAATGGATTCTGCAGTGGGCGTGAGAAATGTCCATTTGCAGACCAAGAGAAGACTATTTTTGAAAATTTACCACTGGAAAATTACAAGTGGTAAATTTTCAAAAATAATCTCTTGGACTGCAAATGGGCATTTTCTATGAGAACATTAAAATTTTTTGGAACAAATTCGAGGGTTAAAGGGCTCATACAATATTTCTGAGGAAAATATGACGCACGTACGGATGCACGCACGCACGCACGCACGCACGCACGCACGCACGCACGCACGCACGCAAAGTATTTGCTTATTAAATATCCAATTGAAGGCCAACAGAAAACTATTTCTTGAAAAATGACCACTGGAATGATTGGCTCATTGTCAAAATTTTCAAAAGTAGTCTTCTCTTGTAAATGGATATACCTTATCCCCTACAACTCTGATGTTAATATTCTATCTTTTACTGTGGCATTACCAAAGAAACTTGTGTACATTTTTCAACAATTTTGGTGGAAGATGTTGCTGTCTATGACAGCACCATCTTCCACCAAATTTGTTGAAAAATGAACACCAGCTCATCTTTTGAATTTGAAAATTAAAATTTTGACATCAGAGTGGTAAGTGTTAAGACCACCGCAGAGGCCAGTTGTTGGCATGATAGGGTTAACGTCATGGTTCTAGTTTAAAACC